>SZWC01011220.1:18752-32928 GCA_023375785.1 Penium margaritaceum | reverse complement strand
CCCCCCCCCCCCCTTTAGGAGCGAGCCGTCCCTGTTCGCTCTTTGTACTCCCGGAGGATGGCATTCACCCCGCCAACGTTGAATTTGCGGAAAGACTCCCATGAGTTGTGGGCTGCATCATAGCCCTACCACTTGATGAGGTACTCCCATCCACGGCCACGAGGACGGTGGTCGAGGATGGCCTCCACTTCGAACTCTTGCTCGCCCTCAATGACCACCGGAGGGGGAGGCTCGGAAGTGCGGCCTGGAAAATGCTCAGCCGGATCGTGGTAGAGCTTGAGCTTGGAGATGTGGAGCAGTTCGTGGACTGGCATGGAAGGCAGAAGAGCCAACCGCGCCACCACGGGTGTCTTCATTTCGAGCACCTCGAACGGACCAAGCCATCGGGATTTCAACTTGTCCGACCGGACCCCGCGAAGCTTGAATTGCGTGCTGTTGAGAAGCACACGGTCACCAACCTTGAGCGTTGCGTCGATGCGTCGGCGGTCCACTTGCACTTTCTGCTGCTCTTGCGCCTTCACCACTGCATGCCGCGTCGCTGCCCAAATCTGCTTGAAGTCACGTGCTGTAGACTCGACCACGGGCAGGTTGCTCGCGACGTGCAAATTGAGGGGTGTAGAGGCCATTGTCCCCGTCACCACCTCAAACTGCGCCTTGCGGGTGTAGGCCGACGTGGCGGAGTTGTACGTCAGTTCACCGACAGGCAACCGCTGGTCCCACGCCGTCTTGTCTGGATCACCCACTGTACGGAGGAGCTGCTCCAGCATCTGGTTCGTCCGCTCTATTTGCTCGTCAGTTTGGGGACTAAAACTGGTCGACAGCTACACCTTGCTGCCGTGCCGCTCCATGACTGCTCGCCAGAACTTACTCGTGAAGCGCGGGTCACGTCCGCTCACAATGGCACACCATGTAGACGCACCACGTGCTCGAGGAATAGCCGATTCGTGCCCTTCGCGCTCACCATATCACGTATCGCGATGAAGTGCGACATCTTGCTGAAGCGATCCACCACCACCAACACCGCATTATGACCTACCGCTCTCTCGGGCAAGCCCGTGATGAAGTCCATGGAGATGTCTTGCCACGACTGCTCAGGGATGGGCAAGGGTTGGAGGAGACCCGAGATCTTTGTCCTCTGCGCCTTGTGGCGTTGGCACACGTCACAGCTCTGGCAGAATTCAGCCACCTCCGACGGCATGGTGGGTCACCAAAAGAAGCGGGCCACCGTCTTCAAGGTCTTGTCGGCGAAGAAGTGGCCGCTCGAGCCACTGTCATGGCACTCCTCCAAAATCAGTTGCCGAAGCACCGGTACCGCGTGAACCACCACTTGCTGCGTGCCGCGCCGTGGCCAATACGCCGCCTCGGAGAAAAATCTCGGAGCGTCGTACTCCCCATGCGCCTCGTATCCCTCCGTGAAGAGCTTCACAAGGAAAGCATCCTCGTGGACAATGAGAGACGCGACCCGCAGAATCAGGTCCGGTCGCCGTGGCTGGGTTGATGCAACCCGGCTGGTACTCGATCTCATAGTCGAAGTGCGACTCGAGGTACTCCATCCAATGCGCTTGCCGCCGGCTCAGTTTCAGCTACGTCTTGAAGTACTTCAACGCGTGGTGGTCGGTGTAGACCGTGCATTCCCGCGCCTTGAGGTACCACTACCAGATCTTGAAGGCTACGACCACGGCGAGCATCTCCTTGTCATGGGTGGCATAGTTCAACTCAGTCCCAGGCAACTTGCGCAATTAGTAGGCGACCGGCTGCGACCCATTGTCAAAATCCTGCAAAATGATTACACTAATGGCCAGGTCCAACGCACCCGTTGCCATTTCAAACTCTCGGCGGCTATCAGCCAAGTGCAAGGTCAACGCGGAGGTCAAAGCCCTTTTGGGATTCTCAAAGGCTTCTTGTTTGTTAACCCCCCAACTCCACTCGCAATCCTTGCAAGTGAGATTGGAGAGTGGCGCTGACACTCCCGCGTAGCCAAGGATGAACCTGCGGTAGTAGTTGCAAAAACCAAGGAACACTTGCACATCATGCACATTACGCAACTTCGGCCACTCTTGCACGACCAAAAAATTGCGTGGGTCCAAGGCAATCTGTCCATTGCCAATGATGTGTCCAAGGAATTCAACTTTACCCACCGCAAACTCACACTTAGAGAGTTTTGCAAAAAACCTTCTCCTTCCTTAAAATTCCGAGGACCTTCTTTACATGCTCCTCATGCTCCGACACCGTCCTACTGTACACGAAGATGTCGTCGAGGTAAACCACCATAAAGTCATCCAAGTATGGCCTGAAGATGTTGTTCATCACCGCCATGAAGGTGGCCGGCGTATTGGTCAACCCAAAAGGCATGACGAGGAACTCGTAGTGACCATAGCGGGTGCAAAAGGCCGTCTTTTCCACGTCATCTCCTATGATGCGGACCTGGTGGTAGCCGGAATGGAGGTCGATCTTTGTGAAGAAGCGAGCCGCATGGAGCTGATCGAAGAGCTCCTCGGCTCCTGGAAGCGGGTACCGGTTCTTGATGGTCAACTCATTCAACGCCCGGTAGTCCACGCACATGCGCATCTCCAAGGTCTTTTCTTGCACAAACAGGACAGGTGCAGCATAAGGAGAAGAGGATGACCGGATCAATCCCTGCTCTGTCATCTTGGTCAGCTGCTTCTTGAGCTCTTGCAACTGCGCGTTGCTCATGCGGTACATTGCACAAATAGGCAAGTGTGCTCTACGTTTGAGGTCGATGCGATGGTCCACGTCCTGCTTCGGTGGCAAACCCGCCGAGAGGGTGTCAGGGAACACGTCCTCGAAATCCATACACACCTTCCAAAGTCCCTTGGGCACCTCGGTAAAGTTTCCGTGGGTCCCCGGCTACTCACGAGTTGCCCCATGTGCCACAGCAGGTGCTACGTCCTCTGGTTTGTCCAAATTGTCCTCCACGTCTCGCACGAACGCCAAAAACATCTGCTCCTATTTTGGAATTGCGCGCTTGACCTGCACCAAGTTCAGCATCAACGGCGCCGATTCCTCCTTGTGAGGCACCGACTGCTGCGGCGCTTCCTCCTCACAAGTCTCCTCCTCCGAGGCCTCTTTTTCGGACCACATAGCTAGGAGATACTCCTTGTCTCCGAGCTTGACTGAGACGGTGCGCGTCTCCCAATTGACGACAGGGTTGTACTTGTGGAGGAATTCACGACCTATGATCATATCATCATCCTTCATCGGGCACACCCGCTATACGGTTGTTATGCAAAGCTTCCCCACGCAAATGGAGAGGGGACGGGCCAGGTACCCCACTCTAATCGTGTCGTACACTTGGTTAGCGGTCCGCTTCTTACTCGTGAGCGCAAGGCCCCACTTCTAAGCACACTCAATTCTTACAAAACTATAGCTCATCCCATAATCCAGCAGAATCCCTACCTTCCCCTTGACACCTTTCACTCGCGCCTCCAAGAGAAGTACTGGCTGCTCCTCCTAATACCATGAATCCCATGCCTTGACCTTAGAAACCCCCTTAATTGCCGCAAGGCGTTCGAGTAGGCGGTCAACTAGTGGTTTGGGCTGAGAGGAGCCAAGAGTGATGCCATCTCATCCAAGATCTCCTCGTTTTCTGACTCTTCTGTTGCTTTCTCTGCTTCCTTCATGGCTTTCTTCCCCTTCCCTTGCTGCTTACCCTTGCCGTCGCCCTTCTTTGGACTTCGACAGTCACGTGCAATGTGGCCAAGCTTGCCACAGTTGTAGCACTTGCGCTATTACAACGCTCAAATCTCCATGGGCGTGTCCTTGCTCTCGCCCTACTTGCCGTAACCACCTCCAAAAGAATTGTGGCTGTTGGCATGAGCCTGTTACTCGCGCGAGTCGTACCGCTCTACTGTGTCATCCCTGGCAGGTCATCGTTGAGGTCGTGCATCACTGTCACAACGTGGACGTCGTTTTAGAGGCCGTTGCTATATTGGAAGCACATTTTGTGAGAGTCTAAGCCACAATCGGCATCGATCTCACAAAACCTGCAGGTGTAGTCGGCGACGCCGCTCGTTTGGCAAAGCTGATGTAGCTTGGCACGCGCGTTGTTCCTTACGTCACCCGTGGTGAAGCGCTTGATAAACGACCCCGTGAGCTCCTTCCACGAGGTCAACCATTTGAGGGTGGGGTCGCCACTGCTACAGGCTGGAACCCATGGGGTTGAGATTCTGGTCACGGGAGAAATGCCGGTGACCGTTTCTGCTCCACTACTGTGTGGATTGGATGGCATCACGTCAGCCGACCCATCCAACAATGCCCCTCTCAACAAGGTCGGGGCATAGTCGCGGCGCACCTCGTACCTTGAGGCATCCACGCCAATGGCGGTGAAGTACAGTTCCAGTCTAAGTATCCAAGTGTGCGGAGCTGGTCCATCCTTCCTCGATGGGTCAAAAGGCTCCGGCTTGGGCGGGCTTGGGACGCCCACCGCAGGTTCGTTTGCGGTGGCAACTACCACTAGTGTTGTCACAGGATGCTTCGCGAGCTCTTGATTGAGGTACGTGTTTTGCTTCTCCAACAGGTCCATCTTGGCTTGCATGTCGACGAGCAACTTTTGCAACAATGCAGCTGCTCTTACTTTGCCTTGCGTGTCAAACGCCGCAGCCATTAGGAACGTGCCAGGTGAAGTCATCTCTGCGTCCGGTACAACTTCTTCCTCAATGGGTCCTCCGGTTACCGCCTTGTCACTAGAGTGCATGGTTGGCCTTGGGCACAGATCCGCCAAAGAGACAAGATGTGTGCTGGTCTATGCTGACCAGGAGAGCTTGCCACGTAGAAGATTGTGCCCCTGAGCCAAGGGTGGCTCTGATACCAAGTGTGAACCGGGCTCGGTGTGCTAACCTTAACTTGATGGTGTAGGCACCAACCGGCGGCAACGGCGACCAAGGGGAGGCCGGTGCACACCTTCCCGGGGTTGCAAAAGCGTAGGGTTGTCTTGGGGGAGCATGGGAATACGTGTGGCATAGTGGGAGAAAACTGTACTTGTTATTCAAGTGTCAACATGCAAGATCATATGTACATGATGACATATCCTTGGCGACCCGGGGTCGCCGAGCCATGTGCGGACCCATACAGGCCGGAGATTAGAATTATTGCCTTAGCATCGCGTAGCTGATCTTCCCAGCTTTCCAACGCACCAAGAATCATGCTATTCTGTTGAGGGACAGCCAAGATATGGCCGTTTCCGTGATGTGCCACTGGCCGCACCACTAGCGGCAATAATGGCCGCCCGAAGCGCCCCTTCTGGGAATAACACATCGGGGTGCCATCCCGAAGTGCCCTCAATGATCCTGGACTCATTGACTATTTGGGCCCCAAGGTGCACTTTGGCCTTGTTGGGTCTTCCGAGGGTCAAGCCTTGGTCCTTGCGGACGACTTCCCGTCACCTTTTTCCCCTCAGTCCGTCTAACCTTTGGCCGGGCGTGACTTGCTCAATTCTTGATGGATTGACCCCGTTCTTGGATCAATCTCACACAGTTTTCCCTGTAGATTCCAAATCCACAGTCAGAATGTATATTCAAGGAAGCCACAAGCCGCAATCAGTGCCATTGGCACTGTCCGGCTAAGAGGTATGACGGCTAGGCGTTCAACCCCAGTGGCCTTCACCTCGCGAAAGATGTCACTGAGTTTGGGGATGGGGCCATCAACAATAAATAGAACAGCAGGGAGGTGTCCAGGTGCAACCTTCCAAAGGTCACATAGCAGGCGCAGACTACGAGTGCAGTAGGTATCGGCAGTCTCGTCAACACGCATGGGAGAGCGTGTTTAACTGAATAGTGACAGCAGTCTGGGCGGGATGCCCAATCACTATCGTGTGCCATATGATCAATGCGTAAGCGCCAATGGGGTCAATAGGAGTATGGCACGCAGTATCGGCATTGTAGGACCCGATCTTGTCAATGATAGCTTTGGGTCCAGCACGAATGAAGGCACGCATAACGCGGGCTGACCTAGACTTAACAAGCATAAATGGAGGTTAAGCAGAGGGATGGGGCTCGTGATGGCATTTCTAGGGCTGCTCACAATGTGCCTAAGCACTAAAGCAGATTTCCCAAGAGTAGAAGGTGAGGCAAGTCAGGTTTGCACTGCGCTCATGTTGCAAGTGCTTTGGCAGCGGCTGCACCATCGTTAACTGCGAGTGTAAGAGGGTCAGAGGAGGATGAGCCAGCGGTGACAGATGCGGAAGCGGGTGATGTGGAGAAGGCAGCAGCAACAGTGGATGTAGAGGGTGTGCCGCGCAAATTGCAGGCTGGAGGCGGTTCCTGACCAAATCAGCAATGTGATCGGCATAGGCCTCATGGCCAGATTGTCCAACAAACAGCTTTTCTTTAGCAACAAGCTCTGCGTTGAGTGCAGCCTGCAGAGTTGTGCCCTCAAGCTGTAGTTCAACCTGCAAGGCAGTGTATTGGTCATCGTCGACCGACATGATGCCCGTGACTTGACTCTGCCGATGTGGTAGGGTTTCCCTTGCCCCAGTGGGTGTAGGAAATGTGTGGTGGATACGTCAGGGTTCTGCTACAAGGTAATGAACCTTAATGCACAAATAGGCCAATGCAAAAATGACTGGGACAAAGGCGGAGACCAAGCTCACCAAGCACTGCGCCGAAGGGAGACCAGCGGTGGAAGAGCAGCTACAGCTGAGGAAGCTACAACTGCAACATAGTTGATGCATAGACAACGATGCAGGAAAATCCCGTTAGTGCTATGACAGATAGGACAGAGATGGCACCAGCAGTCAAGACTAGCAGTTGGATGTGACGTGTCGCTGATGATGATGAACATGGCCTGTGAAGCTGAGAGGAGGTCTATGGTGAGAATGCCACTACTGTTGTTGACACCACGACGGTGACACGAATGAGCGGCAATAATGCCAGGTATGTTTGCAGTGACCAAAACGTGGTCACAGGGCAAGGTGCTTCGGCCAAAGCATGGCCGAGAAGTGAGGTGCTGGCAGTGGATAACACCAGTGTCAGCTGTAGTGAGCTGCCATGTACAACAACTATTCCTGTAAATGCTGCGGTCACTATGGTCATCATCGGCAACCAGGTAGAAATGAGGATGAGAGAGCGGTTGCTGTGGTAACATCGTGCTTCACAAGCATGCGGCAACCGCAGCGCAGTTCATACTCAGATGAACGGCGGTGGAAAATGCCGATGTTGTGGCAGCAAGAGTGCCATTCACAAAGTCTGATCAGCACGTAGATCACGGTTGTTGTGTGTACGGCTACGGTGGGTGTAGCGATTCTGCCAATCGTTGGCACCATGGTGCACACTCACAGCTGTTAAACTAAGTGAGTCTGTCACTGCCATAGTGTGGCCATTGTGTGTGCGGAGGCCATAACACGACTTGTGGTAAAATAGACAACGGCGGAGAAGTGTCGTTGCTGTTGGTACAGCCTAGCCGATCATTGTTGTGGGGAATTGAGCATAGCACCGCTGAAGACACGGAACCTATGTCCTGCAACTATGGAAGAGGCTGCTGATGCGACCAAAGTCCCTGCCGTCGGACGTGAGCAAGTTAAGTGGAATCACCCATCACGCGTGTGAAACCCAAAGAGGCATCATGACTTGTCGCGAGGAGTAGAAATTCCAACTATTGTGATACCAGTAGGTAGCTCCGGTTGCTTGACTAGGCAAGCAAGCAAGCAAGCAGGAGGGAGCGACACCATGGATCCAGGCCAGCTCACGTTGCATAGGAGGATAGAAAGACAAGTCATGAGTTAGGGGTGAGCGAAGTGATAAGCACCAGTTGACTGGGCCACCCATACGAGGCTCTCAATGTGGGGCTCGGACACCACCCACAAATCGAACCCAGACATGGAGCGAATGAGCTCCAGCGGGTTTCTCACACGCCGTCATAAACCGGCCGTGTGGTCCAATGAGATCAGCAACCCTGCTCACAATGCTAGAAGCATGCAAAAGTGCAATAATCCAACCACATCGATCACGACTGTACGTGGTGCATGCATTTTTCCAAGTATGTGCCCCATTCTCAAGTCTAGGAGCATGAAACATCACTATAATCAAGCTCTCCACAATGCTAGCATTGGTGCTGTGGTCACCACTTGACAAATGGGTGGTGTTGCCATCATTGTGGGCCCCATTTTGTGTCATATCTTTGCACCAGAGAGCTTTAGTCTAGGTTAGTCACCTGCACTGATGATGTGTGAATGTGTGAGTAGAGTCAAGAGATCACTTGCCTATGTTACAGCCACAACCATCAAGTAGAGGGTGCCACTAGCAAGATTTGGTAGTAGTGAGCCCAACCCCCAAAATCGGGCAAGCTGAGTGAGGTTGCCCTACCCACGCTAAACTTCAACAAGTGTGGATGGTGGCAACGAGTGAGCCAGTAGAATCTGTTGTGATCCTTTCACACTTTGTGACATACTTTCTTACGGAATGCATGCCTTTTGCCTATTCTCATCTACGGTCCTACTTCCCTGACTCTTTTTGGTGCATTTGGTCATGTGAAATGAGCCCTACATTCTAAGAGAGATGAACTTTTCTACCATCTGGTACGAGGGCGAGAGGGAATCTCTCCATGATCCATGTGCTATGCTTGGGGGAGCATAGCATGTTTGTGAACACAACATTTCAGGAGGGGCAACAGCATGAGCTAGCCCATCTGTGGCAATGGCAGACTTCGATGCATTTGCACCGGAATTTGCAACATCAGCAACAATAAGCATACTCTATGGCTCTACCGGCAAAAGTAGCCATCAAATCCTACATTTAGACCAACACCTGAAGCAGCAGCCTTGTTCTGCACTTGCTAAAGTTGTAGGCGGAAGCCTAACTGGTAGCAACCGTTGTGTAAGTTGCAACTACAAGGGCATGCAGCCACTACAAACATTGCCCTAGTCTTAACCACAAAGAGCAGTGGCTGCATGTACAGCAACTTTTGTAGCTCTTGTAAACAACAGGTGTGCGAATAGCAACAATAGCAGAAGCAACGTTGTTGATGTGGCACAAAAACAATAGTAAGAACAACAGGCACAACAGAAAGATAAGCAAAAGAAACAGCCATAGAAGCAACGGCACCTACAACTATAGCAGCAATTACTATCACTTGTTGCTACTTTGATCCCGCTATGTTTTGGTTTGGGTTGGGTTTCATCGTACTTGGAGAAATACACACCCTGTCTGGGGGGAGGGTGTTGGTGAATCAGTCGCGTTGATCTTTGAACTTGTCAGCACGGCTCGCCGGTATGCCGGGACACTCGACATTTGCTTTGACAACACCAGCACCAGCCGGCGCGCCGCTACGTGCTCTCTTGTGTATTCTTGATGACCACCTCCCGATGTCCATGTTCTTAGTGGCACTATCCTTGCATGTTTGTGATCAAGTTACGTAGCGCATTTGTTTTCTGCACCTGGTGTCTCTTTCGGTTCATGATTCGGACAACTTAGGAGCCGGTACGGCTGTCGGTCTCTCTCTTACGTCTGTTTTGGAACTTGCATGTGGGTTTCCATATTTTCCACTGGTTGGCTGGACTTGTGCACTTCGTTGCATAAACGGGGTGAGACTATACCTACATAGCTGTGTGCTTTGTTTAGTAAGTTCACTTCTATTCATCTACGCGTATCTTTGCCGTCTCTCCACCAATTCAAAAATCAGCTGTCATCTTCTGTTCACCGTGTTGTGATCTCTCACACGCAATGTTGCCAAGAGGGTTCTCTCATTCCCTCGTGTCATCAGAGTGATAGAAAGACAACCACTTCATCCCACCGTATAACACGCAAGAGCGACAACAAAAACAATCTGGGCTAGGTGGGACACACATGTCTTGGTGACGTGGAGGCCATGAACTGAAGGCTCACGTCATGTAGTCCTCCAACAAAGCCAGATGTAGAACGCTGCACAAACGTTTTTGCAAACTTTCCCTCATCGCGGTGGCTTTCTTGGTAGCGACGTGAAACACGAGTGGTGGTGTTTTCGGAAATACAGCATCGGTAGCCGCCATAAGAGTGGTATCCCTCTTGCCTTGTTGCAAGAAGAGTCAACTCACAATGGCAACAAAAACAAAATTAGAGCAGTGTCAGCTATAACTACCATACTAGCAGCAACTACAACCCTGGCAATAGGAACAACAACATCAAAAGCAGCATCAGAAGCTGCAATAGCAGCAACAGCTGTTGGTATGTTAGCCACAACAGCTATAACAACAACATCTACAACGCATCAGTAGTAGCATCACTAGCGTCGGTGCCACCCCTTGGCTGCATTGCATCTTAGTGGAACAGCCAAGGCAGCAGCAGTAGTAGCAAGAGTAGCAGCTGCTCTTATAGGTATACCTACAACATCAATCACTGTAGCAACAACAGGAGTAGCAAAAGTTACAGTAGTGACAATAGCTGTAGACACACAAACAACTGTAGCCACAACAAGCAGCCAGAGCACAACAACATCAGTGGACACAACCGCTCGTTGCAACCGCCAGAGCTAATTAGCCGTTGGAAATCTACTTTACAGCTTCTTACCTTCTTTAGACCACCTTTTAGTGGGATTTGTTGAGACAAGGCATGACTCATTGTGAAAGGCTTCCCCTGGCTCCCATAGATGCAATTTGTGAAGACCATTACTTGCCACCGCTCGAACTCTAATGTATCTAGTGATCAAGCTGGTTGGGATCATCTTCAAATGGATGTCAGCAAAGCATTCCTCCATAGCAAGGATCCTTACTCAATGGATATCAGCTATGCATCGATTCGCAAAACCTCAATGAGGGTATCTATATGGTCTATGAAACTTGATCCTAGGATGTCACTGGCCATGTTTGACACCACTGCAAAGCCTTGGTTGAGATATAGATGTTTTCAATGTTTTGGGGCAGTATCATCTCCAACATCCATGACACACTCTAGAGGATAGTTTGACCATGGAAGTTCAGCAAGAAAAACAAAATTAGCCATGTATAAAAGTGGTGAAAGGTAAACTTGCGTACATCTGCCAACAGTTCACTAAGATGCAAGTAGTTCACGCAGCTGATGATCATCATCAAATTTTGCCTGAGTATGACGACTTGCCATGCTGACAATAATTCATCATGGACAAGGGGAGAGGACATTCAGTTAACAGTTCCTACGTTGTGTTATAGTGTTGAATCTAGAAGGTAATCCTTCACAGCCATAGAAGTGTGGTTCTCGTGGAAGCATAAGTATCACCAACAACTGGAGTTGCATTTGCAGCTACAGCTTGATTAACGTGCACAACAAGAAAGAGCGCTTCAGTGGCACGGTGTTATGTTGCACACACACTGTCATGTTTGCAGCACACAACACACTAGTTTTCTTCTACACAAAGGCATGAACTTGTGAGAGGCAAGTGATCTAAGGAAAGAGAATGGTATAAGGCACCCTTGTTTGCTTTCTTGTTACAGAGACACACAAGCCCAAGTGCTCGAGTGAAATGAGTCACGCCCGCAAAAGCGCATGACATGTACCACACCAACACAGCATTGAAGTCTTCACACGTAAGGTACTGCACCGCACCCATCGTCAACATGAGTGTTGCCACCTTCAAAGAGATTTTGTCATCCGTCACTTTGAGGGGTGCGGCTAAAAGGCACCATAGCGCCAGATTTCTCCCTCAACTTTTGGTGTAAATACATAGTCACCCTCTATTTTGTTTGAATGTTTGAATCTCTTGCATGCGGTAGCACAAGCATTACTAGTCACAAGTGCCTAAATACTGTCAGAAATCTTATAATTCACACCCAACCATGATTTGGCTATTTTTAGTCTTGTTGTAATCATGCTCACTAAACACTACCAAAACATGGTTGCAAGCATGGTTCCAAGCATGGTTGCAAGCATGGTTCCAAGCATGGTTGCAAGCATGGATCCAAGCATGGTTGCAACCATGCTTGCTTGCTGTGCCAGTCCAGGCACAATGGAGGCCAATGCCATTTGACATAGCATCAAGTTCCAAACATGGGTCCTCCAAGACCACCAACGGCACAATGTTCATATCTATGTTGCCCTCAATCATTGATCAAGTGTGCGCTATCAAACATCACGTTTTCTTCATGAAATGGGTTGTGCAATCAAAAATCCTAGGGTCTATCAAAAGCCTCGTAACAACACCCCCCATTCTTTTAGTTGCACACCATAATCAATCTTGGAACCTCAGCATCGAGTCATGATCCGCCCATGTGTCACTGACGGGGCAATGAGTCCATCGGCCATTTACATCCGCCCCCCTCATTATCATGTTTTTCAAAGAACCATGGAAATAACTATCAGAATGGAATCTAAAAGAAAAATGGAATGTGCATGAAACAGTGCACATGGACTGGGAATAGCATAAATGTAGTTCTAGTCTCGACCTGATCAGAGAATGTTTACGTGTCTGTCCTTCGATCTCTTGCCTGTCCCTCAATCATTGTTAACCTTAATCTTGATCTGGGGAGGGACATCTTGGTTCAGAACTGTGACTTGCTGGTTTCAAGCATCTCCATGCGAGCATTAGCCTTGGCAACACAGGAAGCAGCTACAATAGCCATTTGTGGTCCATTCCTTCGTATGGTGGCATGGGCAACCGCAATCGGTCCCACGCCAGCACGGGGCCCTACCCTGACCCGGAGCAAGATCGATTGCGTGGACTGCCAGGTGAATGGCCAAAAGACAATGGCTATCACCCGAGGCACGGCATAAGGCCTTGGCCCAAAGTTGGACCGAGGACCAAAACCACCAAGGGAGGATTCTATCCATAGTGACTCTGTCTTGGCAAGGCCTGTGCATGCCGCAAATATTCACCACAATAAAGAATAAACAAGGTGATTTCTCTAGCCATGCAGGAAGAAAATGTCCTAATGGACAAGGGAAGGCGTGCTTGTACCAACCTGAAATGAGTAAGAAGACTGTAGAACTACGAGCATCATGTCACACCAGTTTTTTTGGCTTTACAGGTGAGGGAATCCTCGGAACATGTGGTGTGCATGTATGTGTGTGTACATGCATTGCACAACTGCACAAAATTTTATCAATCATGCATGCAGTCACCATGAAGAGACAAGACATGGAAAGATCAGGGGAGGGAGACAAGATAGGGAGAGAGCAAGAGGGAGGGACACACACACACACAAACACACTGAGAGAGAGGAAGAGATAGATAGAGAGAAGGAGGGAGGGAGGGATAAGTGAGTGTGTGTGTGTGTGTGTATGAATATGTGCAAGTTTGTTTGAGCATGTGCGAGTATACACAAGTGTGTACGAGTGTGTGAAACTGTGCATGTATGTGTGTGTATGACTGTGTCTAACTGTGTGTGACTACGTGTAAATGTGTGTAACAAAGTTTGACTTTACGCGAGTGTGTGTAATTGTGTGTGACTACATGTGAGTACTTGTGAACGTGTGCAAGTGTGTGGGATTACGTGCAAGTGCATGCAAGTGATAGTGAGTACATGGAAGTGTGTGTCATTATGTGTAAGTGTGTGTGATTTCGTGTGAGTGTGTGCAATTGTGTGCGAGTGCGTTTGAGTATGTGTGAGTGTGTTTGAGTGTGTAAGAGTGTGAGAAATTGTGTATAAGTATGTGTAAACTTGTGCAGGGATGTGTGAGTTTGTTTGTGTGTGAGTGTGTGTATGTGTGGTTATGAGATAGAGAGAAAGAGAAAGATAGAGATAGAGATCTTTTAGGAGACCGAGAATGAAATTGATAGAGACAAACAAAGATACAGATGGATAGATAGATAGATAAATAGATAGATAGATAGATAGATAGATAGATAGATAGATAGATAGATAGATAGATAGATAGATAGATAGATAGATAGATAGAAAGAAAGATGGATAGATAGATAGATGGATGGATAGATAGATAGAGAGATAGATAGATAGATACATTGATAGATAGATAGATAGATAGATAGATAGATAGACAGATAGATAGATAGATAGATAGATAGATAGATAGATAGATAGATAGATAGATAGATAGATAGATAGATAGATAGATAGATTGATCGATCGATTGATCAATCGATAGATAGATAGATAGATAGATAGATAGATAGATAGATAGATAGATAGATAGATAGATAGATAGATATATAGATAGATAGATAGATGGATGGATGGATGGATGGATAGATAGATAGATAGATAGATAGATAGATAGATAGATAGATAGATAGATAGATAGATAGATAGATAGATAGA
>SZWC01011218.1:72290-86080 GCA_023375785.1 Penium margaritaceum | reverse complement strand
ATGATGATGATGATGATGATGATGATGATGATGATGCCGCAGCTGTCACTGCAGCTGCTCCGAGTTCCTTAACAGCCTTGCTGCTAGACCGCCGAGTGCTTTGCAAGTAAAGGGGATCTGTGAGGCGGTCCAATCGCTCAAGTGCCGCTCTCATGACATATTCCACCCTTGCACTTTCTGGCTTCTCAACTTCACCACTTTCTGGCTTTTTGGTAGCAGACTCCATCTCCACATAGTCTGAATAATGGCCAACCTGAGTAGTTGGCCCATCCGTGTGTTTCACGACATCGCCATTTACATGGTCAGAACCCTGCTGTTGCTGTCCCAATTGCCCGTATGTCTGCTTCTGCGGGTGGTGCTGCCGATGCCGCATCTGCTGCCCCCCAATGTCTCCTCTGCACTGGTCTTGTTGGCGCACCATAAGGGCGTGCTGGTTGTAGCCTTCCTCAAAGGCCGGAGACAGTACTTGACCATCTACTGCTGCGGTAGGCCCGAAGGATGTTTGCTGCTGCTGCTGCCGCTGCTGCTGCTGCCCCTGCTGCCGCTGCTGCTGGTGCTGCTTGGCTGCTGCTTCGTCCCTTAGCAATGCAGCGAGCCTTGAACCTAAATTCTTTGAATGCATGTGAGTTTCATGCAAAAGAAGTGGCATCGCCAACCTGAAGGTGGTCACTGTTCTGGTTCTTCTTCTCCCCACTCTCTTCCTCTTCCACAGAGATACTGTGTTGCGCTTGGGGGCTACGCGATGAATTTTCCAATTTATAGCCGGGGCAGATTTTTGCTGAGACACATTTGTCAGCCAGCTTCGGTACTTTGAGTCTGGCCTCTGATACTCCCGCACATTCACAATCGCGTCCAGTGCGGACTGAAGCAGTCTCCTTCGCTTATCCCCAACGCCCGTCCGACAGCCCATCTCCTCCAATTTCAAATGTGAGACGAAACGGGACCTCAACGGTCTCAACGACCCTAGCACCTGCTTGGTGCGCTCCAACCCAACCTCCTCCTCCTGACCTCTCCCCGACAACAGAGCCATCAGGTGGGCTGCGAAGCCCTCCGACTTCGCCGCCCAGCCTCCGTCGCCATCCGCTCCCTCAACCACATCCTCCATCCCTTCCACCTCCCTCACCTCCTCCGCCTTCTTTGGCTGCTTGAGAACAACTCCTCCATCTTCCCGAGCCTCTCCCTTGCCCGCGCAGACATCCCTCGCTCTACACTTGTCGTCAAGCCGGTCACTCGGGTCCAGCGATTCACGCGGGTCGATGCAATTGCTTTCGGGTGCGTAGCACGCCACCTGTCCCTGTCTCTGCCTCCCACCGCTTTTCGCCACCGTCGCTGCCGGGTCTCCGGCAGCGACCGTTTCAGTCTGTTTTCGTCTCCCGTCGGGGTTTGCGCTTCCGGCAGCGACAGAAGCGCGGGGTGTTGTCGACGGCAGGAGGCTCAGCAGCACCACGAGCGCCTGCGGGGCTGCGCGGCTGCGCCGAGGTCGTGCGAAGGCAGAGGAGGAAACGCCAGTCATGCCACAGCCGTCAGGCCGATTGCCACCTCGGTTGTCCCTCTGCGGCGACAGAGGCACCAGAGGACGCAAGCGTGGCAGCCGCCATGGCGTTGACCTCATCGAGTAGGCAAGCCCCCCTGCCAGCTGCAGCTGCCGTGGGCAGTCCGATTGCTTTGTTGTTCCGCACCCTCGTATTCGGCAGTGGGAAGTCAAATACGATTCTTTCGCGCCAGAAACGCTTTTCACGTCAGAAGTCGAATTCAGTGTGCTGTTCCCCGTCTCGGAAGTTGGAAGTTAGAAGTGGAAAATCGATCATTCAAATTTACCGCCGAAGTCAACTTCTACATTCGAACAGTGTTCCCCTAGACCCTTGGGTCGGTTTCCGCGCATGAACCATCCGTGGCTTCCGGAGTTGCAGGACCGTTCCCCCATGGCCGTTATCAAACCCGTGACCCGATGGCCAACGGTTCACAAGCAAACAGCGAAGCGCGGTTTAGGCCCAAAACGTACCGCGCCCACCGGGCGATTCGTCATGGATGTAGGCCGAATCGCACACATGGAGCCGCATACTTTTTTGAGACTACCGTGGACATTTCTGACGCATTTTCACCATGGACAGACGTACGTCTCGCGTAGCCGCACGCCAAGCTCTCATTTGGCGTGCAATAGAGTTACGTGCCCAACTCATCGCTTTACTACGGGAGTTACTCATCGACATTATCAACTACATACTGCGACGCCTCCGCCGCCGCCCCATGATGGACGGTGCTATGCCCGGTCCACAATGGGTGCGTGAGCTGAACGACGGCCACCCTCAACGGTTGTTCAACATGAGCCGCCTCTCCGCTGATTCATGGAATGTGGTCATCCACTTCATGCGGGCAGTTACGTCCCTACGCAACACAAATGTCACCATTGAGGAGAACTTCCTCATGTTCCTTCAGTGCGTGTGCTTTGGTATGACCGTCCGATAAATCATGGAGCGGTTTCAGCGCGCGGCTCCATCGGTGTGGTGTGCAATTCGTGACGTTGCGCATGCTTTGGTGGACGTTTCACCCCATGTTGTGAGACTACCGCATGCAACAAGTGTTCCTCCGCAAGCATGGGAAGGAAATCAAGATCTACTCTCGTTGTTCGAGGATTGCATTGGCGCAATTGGTGGAACCCATGTTCCAGTCATAGTCAACCGCACGCAGCGCGCAGCATACATCAACCGTCACCACCAAGTAACGCAAAACATCCTCGCATCATGTGGTCATTATCTCACTTTTTCCTATGTCACTGTTGGGTGGGAAGGGAGTGTTCATAATGCACGTATGTTTACAAGTGCACTTCATGAGGGTTTCGGATTGCCGTCAACCAAATTCATGCTCGCGGATGCAGCATTCCCCGACATGGACTCATGACGCCCTACCGCGTAGTGAGGTACCATCTTCAGGAGTTTGGGGAGGGGCAGCTTCTACCATAGTCTAAGGAGGAACTATTCAACCGGCGGCATGCGGCTATCCGATCATGCATCGAGCGTGCCTTTGATGTACTCAAGGCCAGATTCAGAATCTTGAGTGGCATTCCACATTATACACAGCAGTTTCAGGGACCCCTCATTCTTTCTTCCTTCGTGTCACACAACATTATGACATGGGTGGAGGGGGTGTAACAGAATTGGAGGAATTCCTGTCTGAGAGAGAAGCTTACGATGCACCCGACGGGCATGGCAACAGGCGGACCAGGGCATTGTGGGGAAGAATGGCCCAGAACATGTGGAATGCGTATGTAGAGAAGCTTACAAGTCAATGTAGAGAAGCTTACAAGTCAATGATTTAAACACCTCATCAGACTTGTCATTATATTAAGGCACCATGTCAAATGAAAATTCATTGACTTCCATAAGACTCAAGCTCTCGCATCAATAGTATGCATCATCACCCAAGTCCTCTTGTTCAGCCATGAGTCCCTCGGCATGTGCAACCGCGTCACGTATCCCATTATTCCCATCCCCCACATTGTCCTCTGGCGTACCCATGTGACTACCCATGTCAGCATCCATCCCCCTTCCCTCGTCCGAACCCGCATGCGTGCTCTGTTCCACCGTAGGCGGGCTCATGGTATGCATCATCCTATCTGCCCCAACACTTGGATCGCGCCTGAGGACACGAGTAGACACCCTCTGTCTTAGCGCACCTGAAGTGTACAGAAATAACTCCCTTGGTTCGTCATTGCGCGGGCGGTCGAGCAGCGATAACTTGTTGTCAAGGTGCAAGCCTTGGTCCTTGTCCGCGGTCTGCACCGCCGTGCCCCAAGGCGTCTTGGGGTCGTCGCTCTTGATGACGCACTTTAGCTTGGCTGCACCGCGGAGCACCTTCTTAGCGCGTTCAATCCGGCGCTCCACATGGGCCCGGCGACAAACACGATGCTCGCCATCGACGTTGTCCGTTGGCACTTGCACGTCAGATGGAGGGGCCAGCGGTGTGTTCATGCCGTCGGCTGGCGTAGTGTTTAGAATGTTGTCCCCAGCCGCCTTGTCGGGAAAGAAGAAGCAGGTGGCGTCGTCGTACCACGGCATGTCCATGCCTTGGAGCTTTTCTTGCTTCAGATTTTCCTTCTTCACATCGGCCCACTTGGTTGCATCCATTTTCCACCTTCCATGTGGACCGATTGAACTGCATCCCGCTACAGCCGATGAGGTCACGAGCATGACGCCAAAACTTTCCAATGATCTGAAGACCACTCTTCACCCGCAGAGGGGTTAGCGGCTCGGTAAGAGACCATGCCGAGCTTAGCTTCTCGGAAACTTTGTCATGCATTTTGGCTTGCCATCCACGAGTGTTGCAATGGACATCAGCATTGGCGACGGGATGGCAAGGCGACTATGGTATGACCAACTTATTCAAAGAGGTTTTGTACACTAAGCTAGAGACCACATTCACATACCATTTACAACGCCAGTCACAATGCTCGAGGTAGTACATTCTTTCTATGACTCTAAGAGCATATAAAATATGTTGCACATTGGTTTTGAAATTACATCATAAGCAGGATGATGTACAATGCAACCTTACCCCCATAGTTTTGTCATAATGGAGCACACATCGTTCACCATGCTAAAACATGAACATACACCATAAATGTTTTCGTCAACATAGGATGTAAGTCTCAACTACGTATTACTTGAGCACCCAGCCACATATCGCATTGCATATGACCTAATTCACATCAGTCAGCATGTGATTGCATGTTACATCCACAAGTTCCTTTGCCTATTCCTCAACCTCATCCTCGGCCAACCCAACATCTCTTTCTCTGTCGACTTTCAGACCCAAATTTTGGTAATCTATGGAAAGGTCATTAACACAGTTATTGAAGGAAGTAGGCACACAATACACATTGGAAGAGGCACTACTGCATCTGCCAACGTATCAGCCGACCGTGTTATTCACGTTACCCCAACCGATAGGACACTTTGGGAGATAGTAGGCGGATATTCATGTTGGAGTATAGATGGCCAAAAAACAAAGGGTTCAAGTCGCATATACCCAGTTTTTGGAACTGTATGGCTCATATAAAATTGTCGCACACCAAAAGTTACATATGACAATGCCACACAAAAAACAACGCATATGACAACGTTGCACAGAGAACAACGTATATGACAATGTCGTACGTAAACTAATGCACATGCCAATGTGTGACAGCCGCGGGCTATTTTGCAACTAACCGTGGAACCAAAACGTAGGCCCTTAGAATAGTCAATCCAAGAAGGGTGGGAAAATGGTCGCCTCAGCCATTTTGGCTAAGACAAACCGAGAAAAAAACGGACATAGTCGTCATAAGGCATTTTGCAGACATGCATCCTCAAAACCATATCATTCCACTTGGCATTGCCACGTTGGAACAGACCCTAACGCCAAGCAAAGAGTGGAGGAGTGATACGATGGACTTCCCATCACAGCACTCCTTTCACCTAGAATCCGGCCACGGATAATTCCCAGGCTAGAGTCGAACCAGACTTTAGCCTATTACATCTTTCCATGCTTTGGCTCCTTGAAACTTGAGCCTCCAGTACCGGAAGCACCCAATAATTGTTTAACGACCATCTTTAACCGTTAGAATGGTCCGTACGCTGCATTCCTCCCCCTTTGCTTCGAACCGTCCCGGTTCATCTTCACGGAGGTTTGATCAATGCATTCTTCATGATGCAAACCATGCAACAAGAAGCACAAACAAGATCACATGTGTGAACTCTTGCCATCTACAACACGGTTGCATCACGTTCACGCACAATCAACCACACACAAACATGGTTTTGGTGACTATGATCGTTTGCATACAACACCCAGTATTGATTACGTGATCCCTTGGCTCTTACCAAGATGAGAAACGTACAATCCTTGTATGTTCGTCACAAGTGTTGTTGAGTCTTCACCAAAGACTCATCATATTTGTGTATCAATGGCATAGTCAATGACTTTTGGGACGTACATTGTCAACACCATCATGCCAGTTTGGAAGAGAGTACATAGGATGAATCTTCCCACATTCCGTGTGGTATGTGTTTGGCAAGCTGTTGTGGTAACGCCTCCTTCCCCTTTGCAAAGAGCATCCCTGCGACCAACCAACCGGACGTCCCAGCAAAAACTGTCGAGGTCCACACAATACTTACCATGTCGTTCAGACATGATCACTTCCAACGGGTTGTTGCCGAGGTGGTACATCCCTGCAACATTATCGATACGTGCAATCCAACATGCGGACATCAATCCTCTTGGTTTGCAACCACGCTTTCATGACCACACGTAGGTCTACTAGACCTCTTTCAACACTTGTGAGCTGGTTGGCTAAACTCAACCAAGCTCCACTAAGCCCATGCAACTCGCATGCTAGCTTTATCTTAGGGTTGGAAGGCACCATGGTCCTAAGATATGGCTGCTGAGCACACTTGTTTTTCCTTTCAAAGACTGTACTCATCCTTGAAGGAGGCGACATTAGTCAACTAGTACGCGTAATTGTCGTCAACGTCCGTCATTAGACACAACAATGATCTGACCTATATGATCTTTGTTTCAACCATCATCTCCTCGTTTCTGTCTGAAATGGGTACCGTAGGTTGTTGCCCACGTCCCTGTCAAAAGCACTCTACTTTTGACTGAGGTTAGCTGAGATAACCGGTCTCAACGATCATGGATTCTATTCACATATGAAGTGTTCGCCATATGGTATTCACCAAACGGGTGTAACATTATCACAATAAGTATGGTACAAGTTGGAAGAACACCTTTGAGGTGTCAATATTATGTGATTGTGATCAAACACTTCCGAATCTCATCCGGTGATCCTAGGACAACTAGTTCCTATATTTGTTTACAATTATGTACTCGCGTCCAAGGCTTCCATTTTAGAACCCGTCAGTGGATCGTGTTTACCAAGTTGCAACAGTCTGTGTTGCTTCAATGTCTTCTATTGTGTACATTCGCCACTGCCACTCGATAGAGTGTTTTCCACATGCCTTGCCCAAGGCACTCATGGAGGAGATCGCCCTCATCAAAGAAAGCCGACAAACAACCACCATTGTGGATACCACCGTAGCAACATCCAAAATTGTTTTATAATTGCGTTTGGTAATGTACTTTAATTGAACCATCTCCAAAACCAAGGGACTTGAGTCGCCTCGCCATGACCTTTGGGGTTAGTGAAGCATGGTTTGACTACACTGTAGTCTTTATGACCTCTCTCAAAGATTTATCTTCCACATCAATATCGCATAGGCGGTGTTATAGCATGATTGGGATCCATCTGCATGATGTTTGAAGAGCGCGATGTACACGACTAGTGTACTGTGTCATGATGCCATCAACCTTGATGCGTTTCTGAAAACATTGAAAGAATCTGATGAGAATTATTATTTCTCAAGGCCCATCTTGAAGAGTCCTCTCACATAAACATTTGGTTACGACACATTGGTCATTGCTTTGTTTCAACGTTGATCATGACTTGTTATGTGATCGGTCAGACCACCAAGATGTAGGTGCTAATACACTGTTAGCTTAAAGCTATCGGCTTGTAGATCGTCTCCATGGTCATAAGCTTCGAGTGCAAAACCTAGGCATTGACATGATCCTAACTATGTCGTATTTGGTTTGTATAAATCTATGAGATCATCATAGTTATCTGGAGCACCATCAGTTGGAAATGAGTGTCGCTCATTTTATCCGAAATGGATTTTCACCAAATAGTGGATGAATTTATATCATCGACATCGGTTCACGTACTTATGTCTACCAATTTCCATGACATGTTCACTCGCCGAATGATGATAGATTGAAGGTGTCGCCTATAATTTTCATTCGACATTTGGTTGATCTTGTCATACGCCAGAATTGACTCTTGCTATCTTCGACTACCGCATAGGGGAGTCTCAAATCATTGAGAACCCATCGAAGAGTCTCCGCCTCTTTCTGGCGCATTTACAACCCCCATTGACAATAACAATTGTCTTTTGAGCAGGGTTGCAAGTACACTCATCTACCTCTTATTGTCCGTACTAGCCGGGTAGCACGATTTGTATCCATCACTCGACAAGTGATACGATGTCAATGGTTTCGAAATTGAGTATTGATTCAAGGATGTCATCCTTGACACGTTCAATCATGGATCGTTGTCTGTATCAGTCATGACAAATGATACACGGAACCTCCAAAAGGTACTGATGCATCTTGCATACACTGTGTACAAGTAGCACGATGTCTATCCTCAAGGATTGAAGTTGGCGTGCTAACACACCAGGTCTGTCTAACATCTTGTGACATATTCATGAAACAGACTAAGTCATGAAACACTCATATTTGTCTTTGGATATTGTAACGCAATGGGGAGTGCGGCTGTTGTAGCACACGTCATGTGTCTGACATCATGTTGGTAGCTATTTGTATCTAAAACATCGGCTGATATTGTCACCTTGTTCAAATGTCACAGAACCGTTTTGATCATTCATCCATCCAACTTATCCAAAACTGAATGCTGTGATCAATGCACCAGCAGTTAGTGGATAAGGTTTTTTTGTGTATGTCGTGCATGTTTTCCGCACATGCCATGCACCCAATTTCACGTGGCTGAAGCACACTGGAGTGAATCGCACACAGTAATCCATTAAAAGGTACGTTGTCTTTGGCACCTTCTGCGCTCGTGCAAGTCGTGCATGTCTTACAACTAGTGCTCACTCAACTGGGCTTTTGTAGCATGTTCCACCTATGGATACGGAGGAGTTCATCCCCCTTTAGCATGGTCCACATTTGAGGAATTCGTCCTCCGCACACATGTCATTTGTCCGTTAAGATTTGGTTCATACTTCTTTCAGAAGTACCTTCCCATACTGCTATTGACAGGGTGAAGTCTTTAACTTCCAATGGTTGTCACTGTCGATGGAGACCGAGGTCACTGTGTTTTTGTTATGCCGTTCGGGCACACAAGTGATCACCACATCCGTCTATGATTGCTTCTAGCCATGTCTGTCCGCTCTCCATTTGTTTCATCAGTATGACCCTCCTCAACTTTGTCGAGATGCCTTGCAAACATCAAACAATGTGTTTTGGTGTTTTGAATAACACGCTTGACACACTTGCCCATAGAACCGCCCCACACATAGATCGAATGCTTTTGTCTACTTGTGTATCACAGGCTACTCTAACGAGGCAACGAGTTGGATGGTTCTTGCTGCTTGATACAACGGGGTGCGATTGGCACCCATGCAATCGTTACAATCGGCATCTTATAACATGTGTTGTACCATCAACACTAGCATGGCTAGTCTAATCACAGCTGATGACCATAATGCGTTCGATACTCACATTAGTGGTGCATTCAACAACCATGAAAAAAGTGCAACCCGCAGCTATTGCCAATCGTGCAGTCGGCAATTATGACAACGGTGTATTCGGCACTCATGTCAACGATTAAACTGACGCACTCATCAACCATGCATTCAACATCATGGTAACCGTGCGTTCGGCACTCGCGTGAATGCTACGATTCCATTTCCCATGCCGGTCATGTTCTAGGTGCAACCAGTACTTGTTAGTTGATCATCATGCGTGGATTTCTACCATCGCATGTGTGTGTTGGTTGCAATCAGCACTCACATCCTTGTTTTGTCGAGATCCACCCACAAATGGCTGATCCAGCATTCTTGGTGCAATCGACACCCACCTGAATACGAAATCAAAATTTGTTTGGCCATTTGTTTGTAGACCATGAATAGCGTGTTCAGCATCAGCATCACGGATGCGTTTGGCATCTGTGATTTAAGTGTAACTAGCACTTTTTCAGTGGTGTGTTCGACATTGAAAACGTTTTCACAACCAACACTTGTGCTGTTGACTGTAGTGCAATCGCCACTTACGTCGATGATGTGGTCAAAGTTCGTGTAACCGTGTAATCAACACTCATTTTGTGCTTTTTGCACATCTTGCATTCCTACGATAAGTAGGAGAACCGTTGAGTGGTTGCAATATGTTCCGTGTTTTTTTTCCCTTGAGAATTCATCTCAATGGCCGTCACCGTTGCGGTGTTGCAACTTGGTGCATGCCATAGTTGTCGTTTTGCGTAAACAAAGTTGTTTAGCACATGCACATCCTGCATTGAGCCATGTTGTGGATTTCAACGGTCACCCTTCCTAGTTGTTTTTGCACAAACCACCCCAAACTTTGAGCTCAACCCAGAAACATGTAGGCGCAATCAGTTTTGATTTTCTCGCATTGAAACATTTCCAGGTGAGTTCCGTCCAAGACTTGGCAAACCGTCGGTTTTCCTTCTTTTTGTGCTTTATAACGGGAAAGAAAAAGAAAATCATTACTGCTGATTGTTTGAAGAGCTGAACCAAAGCTTTCCAATTTTTGCGTCAAACCCCACAATCAACTTGACCACACATTGGGATTCAGCCACAAAGTTTTCCACCGTTTCAAAATCCTCTGACAACGATCAACATAGAATCCCTCAGCTTGAGGATTCATGGAGTTCTGAACGTCGAGTGCCCTCCTCCCTCTTTTCGTTTGATGCATCGAACTTCCAAGCGGCACCTCGTAGTGTGTTGTGAACACTATCAGTCTTCCCGCTTTTCTCGTGAACAAGAAAACACTATAGGAAAATGGTTGAGAACTTTTCAAAATACTGTATAGCTTTAGTTGAGCTCCATGCTGCTTTTTGTCGCGGCTACCCCACGGCCAACAAGGCCAAACCTCAGGTTCAAACAAGGAAATTGTCCTCGCCTCCAGCGCTAGTGGCACTTGGAGTCTTTGTATATATGTTTTCACTTCACACAAATTTGGACACTGGTTTGAGCTTAAAATCACCTTTTATAGTGCCTAAAACGGTCGCCAAATGAAAACAAAATATCCTTGAAAGTCTTTGGAACCAGCCAGGTTAAAATTTCAGGTTGTTCAGGAGAAAAATCTCCGGCACATAAAACAAACATGTGTTGTTGGATCTCAAACCTTGTACTCTTTGACTCGTACCAATTTAGATAACCACTGCGTTTGTTACGCACATGTTTAAGCAGAACTGGTATGGATACAGCACGGGTTGCTCGTGTGCGGGGCCATGTCCCTTGGCGGCAAAGAGGATTGCGGAAGCTTCCTCGCCTCCTTCCTCCTTGTGCCGTCAGCCCAGTTAGAGGGAGGGGGGGAGAAGGGCGAGGGAGTTCACCTTCTCTCCTCCCCCTTGGGCTGTTGGCCATCTGAGAAAGGGGAGAAGGGAGGACACCTGGACTCCTCCCTCCTTAGGTCGTCGGCCACGTGAGTGGGAGGAGAGTGGGACACCCCCTCTCCGTCCCCATTGGCCGTTGGTCCGTGGGAGAGATAGAGAAGGGGGAAATGCCCCTTTTCACCCTCTACGGGCTGGTGCCTTCAAGAGAGGGGGGAAGATGGACAAACGCCCCCTCTCTGCCCCCTTGGCCGTCGGCCCACATGAACCCGGGGGGGGGGGGGAGGGGGGCAACGCCCCCTTTCCTCCTCCATCAGCGTCATTGACGCCATGGCCGAGGGGGAGATGGGAGCTCGCCCCTCTCCTCCTCCTCAGCGCCGTTGATACAATGGACGAAAGAGAGAGGGGGGGACTCGCCCCTCCCTCCTTGTCGGTGCAGTCGGCGCCATGGACGAGGGGGAGAGGAGGGACTTCTCATGTCTCCTCCCTCTTGGTACTTTCAATACCATGAACAGGGAGAAAGAGGGGGGGAGAAGTCTCCCCTTGCCTCCCCTCTCTATCCGATGAGAGGAGTCTCCCCTCATCGAGCTCGAGCTCGTTGAGTTGAGCACAACTCGAGTTGTGTTGTGCCGGGCGCAAATTGGTACATCGACCGATTGTTCGCCGGGTCTCGACGAGCATTTGACTCGCCAGGATGGAGTCCTCGACTCCCTTCATGCTCTCTCTCGAGCGCAACTCTTCCTTGCTCGGCGTTTGGTTTCCCCTGGCTATCTACCGGTTTTTTTTTGCACTCTTGGCGGGGAGTTGTTAACTCGACCGAAGCTTATGGCCGATCGCACGGGCTGCGTTTGACAACGGACGGCATTTGGATTAGGTGAGAAAAAGAAAACATTACGATTGATGGACATCGTCGCTCGATAGCTCAATCCAAAAGACATTTTGGACTGATGCCAAAGCGAAAGCCTGTTTTGTGACTAACTGTGGAACCAAAACGGAGGCCCTCGGAATAGTCAGTCAAAGAAGGGTGGACAAATGGACGCCTCAGCCATTTTGGCTGAGACAAACCGTGCCACAAACGGACGTAGTCATCATTGGGAATTTTGAAAACATGTTCTAAAAACCCTATCATTCCACATAACATTGCTACGTTGTAACAAACCTTAGCGCCAAGCTAAGAGTGGAGGAGTGACGCGATGGATCTTCCATTGCGGTAATCCTTTCACCCATAATCCGGCCACGAATATCTTACATGCTAGAGTCAAACCACACTCTAGCCTATTATGTTTTTGTGGGATTTGGCTCCTCAAAAATCGAGCCTCCAGTACTGCAAGCACCCGATCACTATTTAACGACCATTTCTAACCATAAAAATTGTCCATACGCCACACAACGTTACATGCAAAAAACCTTAGGAACCCATAAACACTCAAAGGAATGTCATGTTCCCGCCACATACCATGTAGCATCGATGCATTATGTGATTCACGTCTATCACTATGTCTAATATGGATGCACCATTACAGGTCCAAAGCACATGCTATGACCCAGCATGAAGAAAGGGGTGGGCGGCTGGTTGATTTTGTTGTAGAGGCTAGGCGGATGGTTGCTTTTGTGACGCATGATGGGTGGATGGTTTCTTTCCTTCCAAACCACGAGTGTATCATTGCTTTTCTTCTGAACGACGGGCGGATGAGAGTCACACTTTGCGTTTTGTGGGTACGCTAGCTATTTCACCCAAAAACAAAACCCCCAATCCAACTCAGCAAGATGTAATTGGTAAGCATGGATACATGCATGTTATCCGGCCCTCCACAAGCATGTGCTTCCACCATTCCCACCCCTCAACCATGAGTCTTACCACCCATTCCAGCCGTTCCTCCCACCACACCCCCCATTTCCACCACTCTGCCTACTCCATCCGACCCATTCCAATTCCTCCAGCTCCTATTCAACCCACCAATCCTTTTCCTTATCCTCCTACACCAAGATCCACTTTTACCCCACACTCTCCCAACCTCCCCTCGCCAGCCCCTCTTCCTCTCTCTTCAACCCCCTTTCTCTCCCCCCCTACCTATGACTGTACCTATCATTAGCCTCCATCTACCACCCATGATTGCATCCATTACCTCACCTATGTTTTCCATCCCTCCTCTCACCACATGTTCCCTATTTCCCACTCCTCTTCCTACTTCAAATCCACCATCCAATTTTGTAGCCAGCCTACACCTCATCTACCATTCCCATTCCCCCCTCTCCCCTACCGTTCCCCAATCCAGCCCCTCCAAGCATTTGACCACCCTCCTGCAATTGTTCCCCCCCACCCCTCCTTCTTTCCTCCTCTCCATCCTCTCCTGTCCCTCTCCTATCATAGCCTCCCTTCAAATCACCCCATCACCATTTTCACCCATCTGCTTCTTCCCATTCCACCACCCTTTTCTGTCCCTCCTCAGGCCACCATAACAACACTCGTTCCCGCCCCGAATCATCCCATCCCACCTCCTAATCCCGCACTTATTCTAGCAATGCCACTGTCACCCATTCCTTTGCCATCTTCCCTTAAATCACCGTCCATTCCATCTCATCTCCACACTGCCCCCCCCCCCCCCCC
>SZWC01011218.1:56620-72247 GCA_023375785.1 Penium margaritaceum | reverse complement strand
ATCACCGTCCATTCCATCTCATCTCCACACTGCCCCCCCCCCCCTTGTTGCACCCCCATAATCCACCCACTCACCTCATTTTTCCCACCCACCCACCACCCATTCTCGTCCCTCCTCCACCCAGCCCACCATCATCCATTTTAGTGTCTCCTCTAACCAACCCAGGCCCCAATCTAGCCCCTCTTCCAAGCACCCCCACTTCGGCCTCTCGTCCCTGCCCTTCCAACCTCATCGCCTGCTCCCATCCCACCCTCTAGTCATGTCATCCCTCCTCCTATCGTGCTCTCCATTCCTTCCTCTCCCATAAATGCCAAAGAGTGGATTCCATGCAACGGTGTGAGGCCATTGTGGCCCTCCCGTTTTGAGATGCAACGGCTATGGATCACCGCATGCCTCCTTGAGGTTTGGGTGAAAAAACCATCAGCGTCGTATCCTTCAGGGACTAGTAAGCTTCAAGACATGCTTGGCCACCAAGAGGTCATCCTGGTTGTCAGTGGCATCATTGAGACCCCTGCCAACACAAAATCAAGCAGCAACTACTTGCAAGACGACGATGTCTTCCCTTTGTCTACATCCCCTACACAAGCATCAAACAAGCATACACCGTCATGTCTAATGAAGTACAATTAGGCAATAAAATGTGGTCCCATATACCCCCATGCAATGCTATGAACCTATTGCAAGGATGTATCCACAAGGGTGGTCTTGTTCAGCTACAGGATGTCCGCTCTAGATGTCTTCAGACTAAGTATGAGTGTCGGGCTTATAAAGACTTCTTACCGAGTCACTTGTATTTACTAGAAGAGGCGTAGGCATTTGTAGGAGGTACAACCCAAGGCCTTGTGGCGGCAGACATGGGATGTAGCTAATAGCACATAGCTTCAAGTCAACCTGATCCGAAGGCATACTGAGCCCTTTTAAGCAACAACGTGGCACCCCTACTCTACCACCTCAAGCAGACCATCATTTGAATTGGCCTAGAACTAGGTGGTTGCATAACCACTTTAGAAGTTACATGACCACCTAGAAACCACCCAAAGAGGTCAAGAGGTAGATGGTAGCTGTTGGCAGCTGAAGAATCACCTGGAAGTTGTACATTGTCCTTGAAGTTCAAGCAACAATTGGATCTTCAATAGTTGTTGATAGGTGAAAGGTCATCGGGAAGTTGAAGCTACAAGCAGGGGAGGGGACATGTAAAGAAGTATGCTGACAAACCATTCTCAAGCTAGAAGTTAAAGGGTCCCAACCTCCTTCGGGGAACTCAAATGTCGTCTCATATGATGAGGAGGCAAGGATTTTAGCATCGTCCCTCACAAATTTCTCATGTTTCTTTAAGCCCTTGTAGAGGGGAAAACAAACCCAAACTTGACCACTAAGTCTGGAGGTTTTTAAGCAACCCCCCTCCCGAGCTACTGTTTTTCAAGACTCATGGGTTTTACTGTTTGATGTCCCTCTTCACTCGTGATTTTCTCGCAACAAGACCAAGGAGTTTTTCATGGCTGTATTGGCAATGAAAGTATACTATTTATATTGCAGACGAAGGTATTACAATTTTATATCTTGTTGCTTGATGCTGCTTGAAAGCTGATTGGGAAAAAATGTATTTGGAACCCACAGTTTTCCTTACTCATTGGTCATTTTCTTGAGTGGCCCAGGGTTGGACCTTCGTATCCAATGTGGCCATGCAACAAGTATCTACAAAAGTGGATCCTCTGTCGCCCCTTTTTCTACAACGACCTCCCCTCTTGCTTGTTTGAACCCTGGTGAATCCACGGATGTCGCAATATCTAACAATGATTCTCCGGAATGAGTTTGCCATTGCAATCGTTATTGAATATGCTTCTGTTTCTCGATGTTGGCCTGCTTCAAGTGCTTGACCATGGCCATTGGGTTTTGCAATTGAAGACAACCATCGATTGAAGCCCATTTTCTCCCACTCCAAGCGGTTTGCGCAGGGAGATCAGTCGTTTTTACTAGTCTGACTAGGCCGCTCCATGGTACCTTCTTTACCAAACTACTTAGTTCTCTCTTATTTCTTCTCGCCTTGCCATGGCTTGTTGTTTCATCGCTGGCCCTTTGTCAATGAGCTTTTCCTCAGCTGTAGATGGAGTGAGTGTGGTCACGCACTGAGCTCCCTCCATCTGTGTGGCCTCCTACACCTTTTCTTTGGATTTGATGACAAAATGACCTCGCTGTTACTAAACCACTATGCACATGGCTCGCTATTGGTGGGTATCTCAAGAAAACCACATAGCGACCTGGTTGAACCACAAATGAAGCCTGGTGAGAAGTTGACGAGAAATAGAGTGGACAGTGTGAAGGTAATCGCCTGAACTGTTGTAAATTAGAGTTTTGATAACCTTCCGACTATCCACAGTTCTTATCACCCTTTTTCCAAAATGTAAGCTTTGGTGGCTTCACATCCACGAAGGTGGGAGTCTTGAGTACTTCAAAACCTATCTCCATGACCGGTGGTGGTAGGTGACACAGGCCTTCACCATCAAATATGACCCATCACCTCAAGATAGAAGGTCCTCCATAATGTCATCAAATAATTGCGAACACGCAGAACATGTACAGGTGAAGTCTAGATTTCATCCACCTTGTGGTTTTGATGTTATGTGGTCAAAGTGTCGGACAAAAAGATCATATGAAAAAACAATATTGATGGTTTAAAAAAGTTGTGGAAGCCTGTGTTGAGTGGCATTTGTATCTCTTAGAAACTTTGCTTTCCATACAGATTCCACCAAAGATGTTATCGTTTCCTTGGTTTGACATGTGTGAAAGTTCGGCTCGGGTGCACTGGAATTCGTTGGCGATGAATGTGCATTTTTGGCTCTATAAGAGGTCCCGGGCAACCTTACCGGCCATCAACTTGAAGTTCCCACAGATGTGTTACGCTCAAAATGTGTGTGTGGCACTTAGAAGCACGTGGGAAATGGCAGCTACCAGTCCGGCATTACGATCAGATACGATGGTTGTGAAGTGGTCCTTGGCTGTCAAACACGCTTGCGATACCCGTGACACAAACCAGTCCAACTATCTTCTTCTTCCTGCTTGCAAATTGCCCACACCGTCAGCACAAAGTGCATGTTAGTGTCCTAGTACTTCCATACTGATCTTTAATCTCAATTTTTTTAAATGCGAATCATGCGATCTTGAATTTGTTCAATATTTCCCCTAAAAAGGTTAGTTTACTGGCATGCAAACTTTCACTCAATGATTATTGTGTTCCTTAACATCCACGACAAACAGGCTCAAACTCGCATCCGTCCGTGATTTGTGTCGTACGATTGGCGCAATATATCTTTCTTACGCTAGAGAAGATAGCTCCGTTGTTGCTGGTCCATTGCCTACATCCGGTGAGCGAGCCGGATGTGCATTGTAATCATGGGTAAATAACTTCCAAATATGCAATCTTGAACAAGACGCGATCAAGTACCTGGCCCACGACCATGGTGTGTGATTGGGGTGGTACTATAACTTTTGTCGACGAATTAAAGTTCGCAAATATGACCAACTACCTCACCCCTGAAACTGTGAATTGACAAGTGTGTTGGGTAGTGAACGTAACAGTGAACACGGAATTATGACATTTGGCTGAACTGTTTTTTAGTACATATACTCCATAATAACTAACACCTTGTAGAATGAATGTACGTCTCGGCTCCTGTTACATGAATTGATGTTGATGATTTATGGAAAATGATTGCATGCAGGAATACACTTTTCGTTACACTAGTTCTTGACCATGAATTCAGGATGATTAACCATNGATCAAGTACCTGGCCCACGACCATGGTGTGTGATTGGGGTGGTACGATATCTTTTGTCGACAAATTAAAATTCGCAAATATGACCAACTACCTCACCCCTGAAACTGTGAATTGACAAGTGTGTTGGGTAGTGAACGTAACAGTGAACACGGAATTATGACATTTGGCTGAACTGTTTTTTAGTACATATACTCCATAATAACTAACACCTTGTAGAATGAATGTACGTCTCGGCTCCTGTTACATGAATTGATGTTGATGATTTATGGAAAATGATTGCATGCAGGAATACACTTTTCGTTACACTAGTTCTTGACCATGAATTCAGGATGATTAACCATCCTTTTAGAACCGATAGAAGATGGAGAAAAAAATCATAACCAAAAGCAAAGATCAGCGGGGTGTGTATTCAACATGAGGTGTTTGGAACAGATTTTCCCTTTTCTCTAAACATTGTATTTATAGTGACCGATTGCCAGACATGGTTATAGTCTTTTTCATACGCTCCGGGTATAACAAAGGCCCAGCAAAATAACTCCTTCCTGTCTTGCGTTGTGCAAGCCACAGTCCATGAGTCTATCCTCTCAAGCGACAAATCATATAATACATCCATGGCTAGTCACAAAAAACATGAAAAAAACCAAAAATCAACAACTATAATGAACATCAGCAATGTCTGCTGAGAAGAGAGACCGCGGCTGCATTTTATCGTCCATCAGATTCTCTTGGGCCGCCTTCTCAGCAAGGTAGACAGCCGGATAGTGGACCGTATTGCCGGTGCAAGCCTTGGTGATTTGTTGCAACGTCTTGGAGTCGATATTGGACCTTTTCTTTACCGCCCGTTCGATGTGGCACGACACCCATGCGATATAGCGCAAATGGTCCCCCTTTTTTGTTGGAGGAGCACTTCCGGATATCTACAGTGTTCCTTGTATTAGTTTAGAACAAATATTTGTGATTCACCCATAAGCAGTACCACATTTATTTGTGGCCCAGAAGAATCACCACTTTAGTTATGATAACTTGTGTTCGGTATACCAAGGAAAAGAAAACCTTGGATGCAGACCATGCCTAGCCGCAAAGGGAATGCGTTTGTAAGGTTGTGTAACCTGATATGTGAACATATTGCCAGCACGTAGGAGTGCACACCAGCCCTCGCACGTCACACGTCACACGCGCAACGTTTGGCAACTTAACAATTTGACTCACTGAACAGATGTGAGTCGTGGCAAGACCTCGCACTGGAGGATCCGAGCAAGTCATGGGTAAATCCAAGGAGCAAGCTGATGTTACCAGGGTTGTGGGGGAATCATTCCTTAAAGCATGAATGACACGCTTTAGGGTGAATTCAAGGATCACATTACTCCGATTGATATAATGGGGGAATACAAGGAACACTACGGTACTCCATGAGAGTGATGCTGCCGGGTTTACACAAGTAGCGTGCCTTGGTGAGCCACGCAAAATCTGCAGTCTTTCACCATCACATCACACCTATAGATGACACGACTCGCTATGGACCCACGAAAGAAGCATGCCATGGTCCACCACAAAATACTGGACGACTTATCCACATGCTTCCATGTCGAGGAATGACTGACCAAGAAGCATGCCATGGTCCACCACAAAATACTGGACGACTTATCCACATGCTTCCATGTCGAGGAAAGACTGTCCTACCCCAAGGACCTTGCATAAGACACATGTACCGCAATGGATGTACGAGTGTGGACTTTGTAAACAAGACAGAGGGATGATTGGATAAGAAAAATCATGCTATGACATGGCAAGAGGCCCAAGTCCGTAGGCACCGACGTGATTACTATACACTGTGAATTCAACCCACACGTACAAGACACACAAACAGGATGGGCTTGTTGGCTGCCTCCAATCCACATCATCCATTCCTTAATGCACTCAAGATAGTGCAAAATCATGCGCTACAAGACAATGATATGGCAGTTATAGTCATGATCCCCCCACCAGGTAAACAAAAAGCAAGTTTGTGGTAAACACGGGAGACTAAGACCTCGGACAAATCTTTGTCACCCTTGCTGGTGTACTTGTCTCGTGAGGCATAAATAATGGCCATCGTGACCACGTGTGGGTATGATAAGCTATTCCATGCATCGTAATGCACATTCTTACAACCATGCATAATTCACTTCGTCAACACGAGGAGCGCCAACCTAGAGGAAAAATCCTGGTACAACTAAGAGTTGACATCGATAAGACATTACGGCTAGGCAATAGTAATAGCTCAACATTCACAACCCCCATAAATGAGGAAATAGAATGTCTACATCGCATGGTGGTTGGATGAGTTTCAATGCGTGACTATCATCGCTAGACATGCAAATACTGAGGACATGATCGACTCCTCCTCCTTGTCCTTGTCCTTGCATCCTTCTTCCTCCATCTCCTCCTCCACTCTACTATCATCATTCACATTCTCTCCCTCCTCCTACAACCTCTTTCCAACCTAGTCCTCTCCCTCTACCTCCTCTCTACCCTCATCCTCATGTGCATCATCCATTTCCTACTCTTTGTGTACCCCTTCTTCCTCCTCCTTCCCCTACCTCTCGTTTCCTCTCCCACCTCCTCACCCTTCCTTTCCTCATTGCTCTCTTGCTTCCTTCTTCCCATCGTCCTTGTCTCCTTCCCACCTACCTCGTTTCTCCTCCTCCATTCTTCCGACTCCTCCACCCCCCTTCATCACATTGTACACTTTTCCAACTCCTCCTCGCCACATGCCATGAACTTCGCACATGGCACGCGGTCAAGTTTGCTTAGGAATTTATGCATTGCTTTTAATGGCTTCAGGTCTTTATTGGTCAACGATGTATCACATGCGTGGGGGGCATGGTCATCTGCACTTTGACTTTCGGGGATGTGCCATTCGTGCTTTCACAGTCATTGACACCAGCGAAAGAGGTTGGAAGTGCAGCGTGGTTGTTCATCAGGCCTCCTCCTCCAAGCTACACCCGTTATCAGTTGCACCAACGGGTCCATAATCTCTCAATGACCCACACGTCTTTCAACAATGGCACTCTAATCATTCACGTCACTAAGACTTGTGTCGTCGCATGGAAACAATTTATGTGGTAACTGGTTGCTCAGGAATGGTTTGGTTACTTGTGGAATAGTTTATACACTTACTCCAATACCCTTGCAAAAATCCGAGTGTGGATAGAGCTCCCCCTACAAGTCCGTCGTTGGTAAAGAATGTGCCAAAAAACACGAGTAGTGGAAGCCAACAAATTTCGCCACTATTAGCACACATGGCTTAATCCTCCATGCTGGTTGTCCCCACGGTAGCTCCACACAATGGCGCAGCCTTCTCATGTTGGTTACGTAGTGTCTCAACACCATCGGGTATCTCCTCTTTGACCCAGATACGTTCTCTTTTTCATGGTTTTGTTCCACAATGTTGTGACGTTAATCGCACATTGTGTGGCGTGAGAGAAGAGTGAAGTATGAAACACATACACAAGTTTACTGTAGCGGGAGGGCCGGTTCGGCTCTCCCACCTCGCTGAAGCGAGGGGTGGTTGCGCACCACCCCTCGAGTCAGCAAGGACTGGCCGACGGCCAGCACTTTGCTGGCCGCCGGCCAGCTGGCTGCCGGCCGGCTGGACGGACGGCGGCCGGCTAAGTGACCGGCCGGCCACCAGCCGGCCAGCCGACAGCCGGCGATCGCGGCCTCATCCCGATCGACGGCTGAGGGGCTACGAGGGCCTCGAGGGCAAGGCCACGTGGCTCGTGCCCTCGCCCTCCCCTTGCCCTCCTTGCAACCGAGGACAAGGGATAGGGGGAGCGAGGGTGAGAGCAAGGGCGAGGGAAGCGCACGAGAGGAGTCGGCACGAAATTGCCGATCATGCCTCACACGCGACGAGTTCGCACCGACGCATAAATTACAAAACTCACGTTTGTTTAGGATGAACTATGATTTTTGAAACCAGAAAACTCGTGCGAATGCACGAGTTTGAGGTTAAAACCCCTGGTTTGGGTCCTAAAACCAGGGATAAGGTTGAAAATGGAAATGGGCCTCCGGAGACTAAAAATATTTGAGTCTCCTTGCTCTGAGTTGTTGATAAAGATTGCCCTTTAGTCCTGCGAAGGGGGTAAACCCCTAACGCGGACTGAGAGCGCCATTTTGCGAACTCCGACAACGACTTCAGAGCAGGATCTGGAGACTCGACACGTTACATTGGTTCTCAAAGCCAGACGACCCCCGCGACTAAGGGTTTTTCGGAAACGGTGGCTACGTCATGTATACAATGCTGTCGGCAGCTACAAGCAGCAGTAGAAACGCCAGAAGGGACTACGCCGTCCATACTTCACGGATTGAAGTGCCATAAAGTACGTTGGAGAGTTAGAAAAAATCTCTACTTGGTGGAGCCACTTCCTTCCATCCTCTCCTTTCTTCCAGAGGGCTATGAGAGTTTTGTGGAGCGGGGTGGGGAGTTCCCACCCTCAAAAACCACAAAATCCTCCCCATCTTCAAGGCTCCTTCAAAACTCCTTCATCCAAACATTGGAACAGCGTCCCTTCCCAAGCTTAGGGACTCTCTAAGAGCACCCTCAAAAGAAGGAGGGTGACACCTTGAAGATTTTTGACAGCTTGCCAACACCGCCGGCTCAAGGGAGACACCGCCTAAGAATGCGAGAGGTGTCAAGGAGCGCGAGGAGAAGACCAAGGAAGACAAGACGACAAGAGGAAGACAAGAAGTTGCAAGAGAGAGTGGAAGACTTGGTAGAAATTATTAGGATTCCTCTTGTCACTCTTTGCTCTTGTTTTGTGAGCGGCACTCACATTCCTCCTCATTCAATTGTCTTGTAATTTTCTGCTTTCCTAGGTACTAGTCCTTGCCAATCATTGTGAATCACGGCTTAGGAAGACTAGTTTCAAAATCCACGTCCTTGTGTCAACGTGGCGGCCTAGGAAAACAGAAAGCAAACTTATAATTGTCTCACCGATCGTGAGAGCAAGTTCTTAGGAGGCGATTCCTCCTCAAAGTTGTGGGATGATCCTCATAACGATCTTCACGTGCTAGTTGCATGAGCGACAAGAGGGCAAGTGCCGGACCGTCCAAGTCCAACAAGGGCAAAGTGGTGACGTTCTCACCACACGCCCTCAGTGGACTCCAAATTTTGGGTGCCACCGCTATGAGCACGGTTGCCAACCCAAAGGCAACCGTATCGCCTAAGGCAACCGACGCCAACCTCGACGACACTGAGAAGCAGGCGGAGGCTGGAGAAGTGCTCAACGAGCACGTCGACGCGCACGTGGACGACCCCCACGCGACGGACGACACGATGGAGGTGGATCTCCCGGAGGAGGACCCCGACGAAGAGCATGGCACCGACGATGGCAAAGGCAACAAGGATCATGATCATTTCCATCGTCGTGCGGTAAACTCAAGCTAATTACTCGAGAAGGGTAAGGCACCCGTAGCATCGCCTCAAGTTTCTGACGACAGCGAGACTACCGAGAGCAGCAAGGGCGCTGAAAGCAGCCACATGGGAAGTCCGCGCAAGAACGAGGCGGACGACATTGCCGCAAAGGCAATTTGCAATGACCGACATTGTGGATTTTGCTGCTGAGGCGATGGGCCGATTCAAGATCACCACCGACGCTGGAGGTACGACACCACTCGGAGGAGTAGGGGCAGACCCTCTTCCTACAATGTGGCCGTAATGGGGCAGGGCAGCGTCCACTTGGGCATTTTCGCTGACGACAGCCTCTTTCGAAAGGTGGGACTCCTTAGAGGCGTGTACGCAAACCATACCCTCCTATGGTGGGTAAAGGTGCACGAACAACGCGTGGCCCTGGAGGCTATCGTCGATGCTCTAACAACATCAGGGCTCAAGTTCGCTTTTGCCAACCCGCTGGCCCACGTCGGGCAGAGGATCATAGACCTCGACCGTGATCAACAGCTGCAACGCCTAGTCGTCCATGAGGCAAGCCGCCGATGCAACGCCCTCGACAAGGTATTGCAGAGCGTGATCCAGGCGCGGATGCAATAGCAAGCGTAGCACGCTACAACTGCAGATGCCACCGCCGGTTGTAGCAATGATTTGCCTACTTCAACAACTTCGGGGCCGGTCATGAACACGTCCTTCCTCCATTGTGTGGAGATCTTCTGAAAGGGCGTGAAGTTGACCGATTGGCTGAACCGCATGGAGCACGGCCTATGCGTCCACAAGGCTCCATTCAGTCAGTGTTGCAACCTCGCCACGACGCGACTTGAAGACAAGCTCTTCAATTACGTGGTCAAGGAGTGGAGTGCGTAGAGGCCTCACCTCGAGTGGCAGCCCATGCCGTGGGAAGCCTTTTGTGAAATCATGCGTAAGAGGTGTATCTAGCGTGAGGAGGCGTAGCACGCCTTGCACAAGATCAAAGAATTCAGGTAGCTGGGTGACTCGCTTGAGGCTTACTTGAGCAAGTTTACTACGCTTGTGGAGGAAGCCAAAATCTTCACCGAGAGCGACGTTACCCAGACCTTCAAGTACCTAGAGTGCTTGCGGCTGGAGTACTTGCACAATGGTCTTGCCAATGAGAAGCTGAAGGACAAAACCACCATGATCGCAATGGGCCAAGCTTGGACAAGCCGGATGGCGTTGCGAGACTACATGAGCAAAGTGTATTCGGCAAACCCGAAGTACTACTCACATGCACGGCCGAACATGCGTGCACAGCAAGACCGCGATGCACGCATGGATGTTGCAGGGGCTGGAGGGACAGCCGGGCTGCGGAGCGGGGTCAAGGGCAAGCAGGTGGCAAACCCCTCAGCCAATAAGACTGGTGGAAACAACCCCCCAACCACAAGCATGGCCGCGACTATGACGAGCTGCATGTGGCGCATGAGCATCGTAACACGGCGAGGGACTCTACCACAACTGCATGCAGCCTGGACACTTCATGGCTCAGTACCCTAAGGCTGCTGGTGGTGGCAGGAGGCTGCGGTGTTGGTCGCAACAGCAGCACCTTGTGGAGAGGGTACAGTAGGGCCGTCGACAGGGTCGCGGTTGAGGCAATGGGCCCGGCTGTGGTAACGGACAAGGCCGCGGGGCGGGTTTTCCCCACCTCTAAGTAACGTTAGTGGGGACCACTTAGGAGTAAAACTAGATCACGAGTGTGGGTTCATGTTTTTAGATGAGGATGTCAAACAATTTGAGTTTTTGACGCGTTCAAATTTCTCCATTGTTTTCCCCCCTCTCATTGAACCTCATTCAGCACTTGATGATCAACATTGCCCACTCAATACTGCATCACCGGATGAGATGCAAGACCAAACATGCTTAGTGGTGGCGACATCGACCACTGTGCAAGAATTGTGTAACAGAGTGATTGAAGCAAACAGCCTTAAAGCGATGAGTTCAATCACGTTCGCGGTACCTTTAGTCGACGGTTTTGACCCAGCCAAATTCAAAGACTAGAAGGTGCTAACAGAGTTAACACGTGTCCACAAGATGTGGACTAAAGTAGGTGAATCATTGGAGCTGCGAAATCTGCCGTCTACATTCCTTGTTTATCACAAACTCGGCTTGCCATCGTCGAGCCTGTTCACTCAGAATATTGAAGGCAACATGACGATGCACTTCAAAGGACACCTAGGTGGTGCTCTCGTGAATGTACTTGCTGACACTAGAGGAGAAGAATCCTTTGTTAGCCTTTGCTTTACCTGACAGGTTGATCTGAAATACGAGCCATTGAATGGCGCAGTTGTTGTGGGTGACAACCGTACGGTACTCGTGATCAGTACTTGTAACGCAAAAATTTGTTTTCAAGGGTACACACTTAGTGTCACATTGAAGGTACTCAACCTTCTTGACCCGTTTGACGTGGTGCTAGGCGATCCCTGGCTCCGTGAAAACAAGGCTCTAATGTGCTTTAAATCAAAGCGTTTGATCCTCCAAAAAGGACAACGTCGCTTTACGTTGATTCCGAGTACGGAATTATCGCTGACCCGACTCAAAGTCCATGCTAGCTTGTCTATGATGCAGGTCAAGTGACATATTTGACAAGGTTGTCGATACTTCTTGGCTTAGCTGCAAAACGTGGAGGATGACGTGAAGAAAGACACGCCACAAGAGATTAAATCTCCATTGGCAGAGTTCCTGGATGTATTCCAAGATCCACCAGCTGGGCTTCCACCAGAAAGACACATGGGCCAGACGACTCCGCTACAACCAAATGCAACTCCTCCGTTTAGACCCATGTATCACCTTAGTCTAGCACAAAGGCAAGAGTCTAAACGCCAAATCAAAGAGTACCTTGCAAAGAGATGGATCGATCCAAGTAGCTCGCCATATGGTTCTCCAATCATTTTTGTGAACAAAAAGGATGGTGGTTTACACATCTGTGTGGATTGTCGGGCGTTAAACAAGCTGACGGTGAAAATTGATTCCCTTACCGTGGATTGAGGAGCGTTTTTACCAATTCCAAGGGACAAAAGTGTTTTCGTCTTGGATTTGTCCCAGGGGTATCATCAAATCCGCACCACAAAAGATGATTTTCCGAAAAATGCGCTTCGAACGCACATGGGATACTATGAGTTCTGGGTGCTATGCTTCGGGCGAACGAATGCCCCGACAACCTTCCAAGGAGAAATGAACAAAACATTTGCCAAGCAACTCGGTCACTTTGTCTTGGTTTACCTAGGCAATACCCTGGTTTTCTCCAAAGCAATGGAAGAGCACATAGAACATCTGCGCGAAGTCCTTGCCGTCCTTTGGGAACAAAAGTTTTATGCGAAAGTGAGCAAGTGCAAGTTTGCACAATATGACCTCAGATATCTTGGAGACATCGTTGGCAAGGATGGCATCCGTATCGATCCACAAAAGGTCCAAGCTGTTGTAGACTGGCCACGCCCGAAAAATGTTGGGCAGATTCAGTCTTTCCTCGGCCTTGCAAACTACTTTTGACGGTTTATGCAAGGGTATTCAACCCTGGTAGCACCGCTAGCAAGGCTCAGATAAAAAGACATGTAGTGGGAATGGAAATCTGATTGCGATAACACTTCTCTCAAAGTCAAAAAAATCCTATCCACAGTGCTCGTCCTAGCTCTTCCGGATCCATCACAACCGTGGGAGGTTCGATGTGATGCATCGGTAGTAGGACTCGGAGCCGTCCTCATGCAGAACGGTCACCGAGTTGCATATGAGAGCCGGAAGCTCATCCCCGCGGAAACGCGGTACACGACTGGGGATCAAGAGCTCCTTGCAGTAGTACACGCTTTCAACATGTAGCGTTGCAACCTCGAGGGTGTTGTAGGGGGTATAACGGTCGTGACCAACCATAATCCATTGGTTTTTTTCCAAACGCAACCAAACCTGTTAAGACGACAGGCGCGTTGGAGCGAATACTTGAGCCAATTCTCGTTTACATGGGAATATCAGCCAGGACGCATCAATGTGGCCGATCCACTAATTCAACAGCCTGTGGACATTAAAGCAACCACAGAGGTTGGCGGGTGTTTTATGGCCATTGCAACAACAACAGTTTAATCACCAGATCCCCCTGCACCTCTGCGGCAACCGCCACGATAGATTATCCATTACAACGGTTTTGTAAACAGGATCTCGATTGGATATTGTGTTGATTCTTGGTTTCAAGACTCTCGAGATCTGGACGAGTACGGTTTGGTGGTTAGGATGGTGTCGATGTGTGTAAGTATTGCATGACATGCGACCCATGTCTTCGGAATAAGGCTAGTGGCAAGAAGCCTGCTGGACTCCTTCAATAGTTTCCCATTACTGGGACTCCATGGGAGTGCGTCAGCATGGACTTCATTACTGGTCTTCCGGACATGGCCCGTGGCCACGATGCAATACTAGTGGTTGTGGATCTTTTGACGAAGATGACACACTCCATTCCTACAACCACTGACGTGAACGTAGAGAGGACCGCTTGTCTCTTCTTTGAAGGTGTCATAAAGTACCATGGCTTGCCGTTGCGCATTATCTCCGATCGAGATCAAAAACTTGTTAGTAAATTCTGGCAAAAGATACACGAGTGCTTTGACAGTGAATCGCAAATGTCGACAACATTTCACCCTCAAACTAACGGACAAACAGAGCGCATAGACCGCACTCTAGAACAAATGTTCCGCATGTACGTGGACCCTGTCATGCATGACTGGGACGAATTCTTAGAATTTGCGGTGAATAACTCGGTGAAAGAGTCTACATCATTCACACCGTTTGTGTTAGACAGTGGTCGGCATCCAATGGTGCCCTTTTCATTGGCGAAGAGTGGGAGTACAGAAGGACATGTTCCTTCTGCTCAAGCCTTTGCCGAGCGCATAGACTCCTCCTTACACGAGGCGAAGGGTCACCTTCAAACTGCTCGGCAACGACAAAAGGCATATGCCAACAAAAGTCGCCATGATGTCTCATTTGACATCAATGACAAATTATTGCTTAGCACTAGGAATCTTCGGCTGAAGTCGCCAAGGGCACGAAAACTTCTACCAAAGTGGATTGGGCCGTTTCCCATCGTTGCACCCATCGGCCCAATGGCATACAGATTGCTGCTTCCGCCGAGTATGAACATACATGACGTGTTTCATGTGAGCCTGTTGGCTCCACACAAGGCAGAGGGAACCGTTCAGCCACCACCGGTGATCCTTGCTACCGATGGCCAATGCGAGGTTTTGCGCCTACTCTAGCACCGAGAGCGTACTCTCCGGTCGCGGGTTATTAGGGAATATCTTGTTCATTTGGCCGGGTGTGGACCTGAACATAACTCATGGAAGCCCGAATCTCGGTTGCCCACGGGGGTGGTCAACGAGTATGGGAGCGAGCTGGCACCTTGCACATATCAACCCGTGTCAGGGGGCACCGCCTAAATGCAGTCAAAGTGAACAACATTCCAGTAGGGCGGCATTTATGGTTTGCAACCATAAGAGGTTCGGGATGCCCAACATGTTTGTTGCGCGGACGCTCAAGCCTAAAGGGGGGAGGTTGCTAGCCGTACTGACCGACAAGCTATAGCTTAGGTCCAAGTGCCAGGCACGTGTTCATGTTTAGCTAGTGATTGAAGTTATTAATTTTCTTTCACAATGTTGACGACTCACTGATTGACCATCCTTCTTGTTGTTCATGAACCGAGACGGTTCATTATAAGTGGGAAGGAATGTAGCGGGAGGGCCGGTTCAGCCCTCCCTCCTCGCTGAAGCAAAGGGTGGTTGCGCACCACCCCTCACGTCTGCGAGGGCTGGCCGACGGCCAGCACTTCGCTGGTCGTCGGCCACCTTGCTTCTGGCCGACTGGATGGCCGACGGCCGGCCAAGTGACCGGCCGGCCAAGTGACCGGCCGGCCACCAACTGGCCAGCTGCCAGCCGCTGATCGTGGCCTCAGCCTGACCAACTGCAAAGGGGTAAGGTTGAAAATGGAAATGGGCCTCCGGAGACTCGAAATATTCGAGCCTCCCTGCTCTGGGTTGTTGATGACTATTGCCCCTCAGTCCTACAAAGGGGGTAAACCCCTGACGCAGACTGAGAATGCCATTCTGCGAACTCTGACGACGACTCCAGAGCAGGATTTGGAAACTTGACACGATACATTTATACAGTTTGCGTGTTGTGATATGTGCAAACACACCCGTATGCTTGAATTGCACGACCCATGAAGCCACTGAGGTTGTAGTCCACACATATAGGATGACTTCAGGAGCAACGCTAAGATGCCAAAGGATTCAAAGGCTTAGGATAAGTTAAAGGACGGAGTAGTAATATACCCATCGTTTCGCCAGACAAAGCAACAGTGTCCATAGTAAAAAATGAACCAATGGCGGTGTCCATAGTCCAAAACGAAGTGACCGCGGTGTCCATAGTTGGAAAACA
>SZWC01011218.1:12799-44736 GCA_023375785.1 Penium margaritaceum | reverse complement strand
AGGGGATGGTGCATCGTCGTTGTCGACGGTGGTTGTCTGTCGCGTCAAGTACGGATCATCTGTCAAGTCGTCGTCACTGTCGTCCGGTGGGAACCAGGAGGTTGTGAGAGCTCCGACACCTCTCTGGTGCGTGGTCCCCGCCATCGGGAGACATCATGGGCACCTTGTTCATAAAAATTGGCTCTTTACAACGGGGATACCCACGGTCGTCTCGCATGCACCGTCAACGAGGCCGCCATGGGCACGAGGAACATAATCGACGCTTCAATGCATCACAATGCATTGTAAGGCGAGAACCCCCCACGAGCCGCTACTGTTGATGTGGATCAAACAATATTTTCTGGCAAATGGTATGACAACAGTTGAGAGAAGCACATGGTAGCCGTGCATGAGGGGAGGTACATTGCGTCTCGGGAAACCGACAGGATGTGACACATGACAGGCTGTCAAAATCAGATACGAATCCAGTGGAACACATGGACTCGTTTCAGGAGGACGAATGTGTAGTTTGTTAAACTTTGATGATCCTTCAAACAACGGACTGAGATGACGCAATGGGCTCTATCATATCCAACACGTTTCTACGAGCCAAAGCGTTGCATTATCCTATGTAAGACCCCCGTCATGAAGGCATCGGAGACCTAACGAACCACGTCAAATTGTTTCCATGTTACGCGTACGGCCGCCGACGACGGTCGTTTCCGCGTAGTCGCTGAAATGTATGACAAATATGTTGAAACATTGAAGAACATGTCAAGCATGTCCATGACTCACACTAACCAGGGGCACATATGTCATGTCGTTTTCAAGTATGGACGTCGTAGTTATTTCGATTCCGACTATGGACACCGCATGCATCTCGGTTTCGACTTTGGACACCGCATTCGGTTTGAATTCTATTATGGGCACCAGGGATTTATCGAACGAAACGATAAAAAAAAAACAACTCCGTTCTATAACAATTCTGTCCTTTTTCCTTTGTCGTTTAATGCCTTTTTCATTACACCGTTCTCGTTTTACTTGGGGTCCAATTACGTGCTTTTTATGTAGCTCTTGAAGGTTGACCCGTTGGCCATTGCGAAGGCTGAGAAGGACCCGGACACCGGCGCGTTTGACCGGGTTTTCATTGCACCCGGTGTGTGCCGCAGAGGTTCTGAGTACATGCGGCAAGTGATCGTCATGGATGGTACGCACCTGAAGAATGGGCACAACCAGGTGCTCCCGATCATGTAGTTCTTTGACGCCAATGACAACGCCATGCCCGCGGCCTACGCTCTCGTTTCAAGTGAGGACGAGCGCAACTGGACCTAGTTCTGCGAGATGGTGGCAGCAGCCTATCCGTCTGCCACACAGGAAGGAACAATGTGTGATCTCAGGCCGTGAGAAAGGATTGGCCAACGCCGTGGATTCGAAACTACCGGGTGCGACACATAGGTACTGCACCTGGCACCTGATGCGCAATGTGCAGTCCCGCTGCCAAGGCCAATCGGGCTCTTTGTTCTGGAATCTCGCACACGTGACAACACAGGAGGATTGGGTTGCCTGCGTGGCTGGGATGTGCCGTCAAGCTCCAAGGGCTGTGGAGTATTTGCTTGGTGGAAATGGCAAGCCCGGCATCCCGAAGGAGCGGTGGAGGCAGCTTTACTACCCAGTGCCTCGTGGAGGGCACACCACGAGTAACGCCATGGAATCCCTCAACGGCAAGCTCGTGGAGTTGAGGAAGATGTACCCCTACTTTTGTTTTGTGAACCTCCACTTGTTTGTGCAGCGATTGTGGCACATCCATCGCAAGATGGCACGTGACGCCGAGGAAAGCATCGCATCCACACTATGCATGAAGGTCAAGAACAACTACGACCGCAACCGTGAGTACGATTCGGATTTGGACGGGGAGGAGGCCGGACCATGGATGAGCGGCACAGCATTGCGTGCAAACGGTACCCCACGGGACGTCANTTCTGCGAGGTGGTGGCAGCAACCTATCCGTCTGCCACACAAGAAGGAACAATGTGTGATCTCAGGCCGTGAGAAAGGATTGGCCAACGCCGTGGATTTGAAACTACCGGGTACGACACACACGTACTGCACCTGGCACCTGATGCGCAACGTGCAGTCCCGCTACCAAGGCCAATCGGGTTCTTTGTTCTGGAATCTCGCACACGTGACAACACAGGAGGATTGGGTTGCCTGCGTGGCTGGGATGTGCTGTCAAGCTCCAAGGGCTGTGGAGTATTTACTGGGTGGAAACGGCGAGCCCGGCATCCCCAAGGAGCGGTGGAGGCAGCTTTACTACCCAGTGCCTCGTGGAGGGCACACCACGAGTAACGCCATGGAATCCCTCAACGGCAAGCTCGTGGAGTTGAGGAAGATGTACCCCTACTTTTGTTTTGTGAACCTCCACTTGTTTGTGCAGCGATTGTGGCACATCCATCGCAAGATGGCACGTGACGCCGAGGAAAGCGTCGCACCCACACTATGCATGAAGGTCAAGAACAACTACGACTGCAACCGTGAGTACGATTTGGATTTGGACGGGGAGGAGGCCGGACCATGGATGAGCGGCACAGCATTGCGTGCAAACGGTACCCCACGGGACGTCAACATCAACACCAAGGAGTGCTGGTGCGGCCGTTGGCGTGAGTACGGGGTGCCATGCCCGCATGCGTGCAGTCTCTTGCTGGATAATGCTCTCAATCCCATGGCCTACGTGGACTTTGGGTACCTCACCCCTAGCTACAATAAGACCCACAACGCTACATTCCCATTGCCAAAGGTGAGACTTGTGAAGCCGGCGGAGCCAAGTGGCTGCAAGCTGGACCACGTCGCGGGCGCAGGCGTCTTGCCACCTTGAGGCTTGACTGGTACGCCAACGTCAAGAAGACGCACATATATGCGCGCTGTGAGAAGATGGGCCATGTCCGGAAGGCATGCCCAAACATGGAGGCACCGACACCAAAGTAGATGGCTGTAGCACGCGTGGCAGAGCTAGACGTAGAGCGCCCCATGAGAGCGTCCTACAGGTCAAATGTGGACGCCATGGGGTACTCCGGGGACGAGGCAGAGGATGCCCCTCCTGCTGAAGGGGAGGCAGAATCCAATGAGGAGGCAGAGGAGGAGAAGGAAGAGGAGGGGGGAGGAGCAAGAGGAGGGCAGGGATGACGGGCAGGAGGGGGGGGGGAACGGATGAGGAGTACGATGAGGGGGAGGAGGGGGGGGCAGGAGGTGGTTGACCCCGTTTCACTCTCCAGTGATGATGAACGAGTCAACGAGGACGATGGTGAGGATCGTGAAGAGCTATGGTTGGGCTTCCAGGCCAAGGTGGACATCATCAACCGTTCATTTGGCATGTGGTAAGTTCTTTCCCATGTTTTCACGCTAAGTGTGTTCCATTGCATGTTCCTCTACCTCATGTTTCATTTCGCATGTTAGTCTAACCTACTCCTACCCGTGTGTGTCATTTGCAGAGCCTAAAGAAGACCACTCTCGACAATGGAGGTGCAGGCCAGATCACAAGTGGCCCCGAATTGCACCTCTGCCTTAGACTAGTGTTCAGTAGGGGGTTAGTTGGGATGGTACATTTCTTGCACTGAAAATGTGTTGGAGTTCACAATTGGGAGGCTGCATGCATGTGTTCTTCTGAACACTTTCCAGTGAATGAAGTCCAATTTCCATTTTAATAAGAATCAATGGGAAACAGAAACGAAGCACATGTATGTATAGACTGGACTTCAGTTCACGTCATTCCCTTTCACTAAACTATTACTTCAGCTTCAACACTTGCACAAGGTGCCTCAAACATGTGTCTGTGTGACCAACTTGACTTTGCCGTGATGTTCCTCATGGGATTTGGTGCAACGTTGGTGTGTCAGACACTGTATTCCTATTTGTGGCAGCCAAGGAATACAAGATATGTTGGCTTGTGCCATTGTACGGTGACATACAACGTTGCTAACGTCATGGAAGCCCATGCAAATGAAGCAGATTCAACGGGTGGGCACAAGGAAGACATGTTTTATGAAGAAGGAGATGAAGAAGACGACGAGGTCGACTCGCTTCATGTCGATGAGGACATTTTCTTTGATGCACCGGGATGTGAGGGAAAGCAGGGATGTGGATATGACTTGTGCCACTAGCTTTGGTTGTGCATTGTCCTGGATCCCAAGTAGTTAGATCCAACGTGGTATGGGTAGTCGTGCATCTCAATGAACTAATACACAGATACCCAATATTGTTTATAGATTAAGACTCTGGTGCCCACACTTGTCAGTGAAATTATACTACAGCATCCATTTTGGGCCATCAGTATTACTTCCATGCCCATAGTCGTGCATCTCCCTGAAGTAATACACAGATACCCAGTATTGTTTCTAGATTAATACTATGGTGCCCATACTTCTCAGTGGAATTATGACACAATATCCAACTTGGGCCATTAGTAATACTTCCATGCCCATAGTCGTCACATAATTATTACTATGCTACCCAATCATGTAACCCCAGTGAACTTTGATTTCGACGATTGATTTGTGCCATAGTTTTTTTGACGAGTTTTTTGCCCTTCTGTAATTATTTTGGGGGTAATTTTGAAATCAACGAGAAAGGGGGGGTGGTGAGATAATGCGTGGAAGCTTCCTAGCAACACAGCCGCTGACTAGGCGTCCGTGCCTGGTCAGACGGTGACAACAGTCACAGGTCGTGCACACAACGGCAAGGGTTTGGCTAGGAGACACAAGACAAAGTGTCAGAATGCTTCAATAGCATATGCAGAGAGAAGTGAAAAATGACAGGTCCAAGGCATAAATACCTGCCGCGGCGCACAGCGGGTGTCGCACGCGGCAGTCCAAGAGCTGTCCTAAAACCGGCCCAAAACCACTGTTTTGGCCGTAACTCTGCGCACACATGTCAGAATGCTACACCGTCTAAACCTAGACGTGCAAAATCAAAAGACGGACGCTGCGACTGGTCACATGCATGCATCCATCATCAGACGGTGGAAAAACAATGCAAAAACATGCAAATATGGCTCATGGCCAGTCCGCCGAAAGACGCCTGCAAGTTGTAGAAAATATAACAAAGAGTCTTAGCAGCATCTGGGGCTCTGGAACGGTAGTCGGCCAGCTCCAAGCCGGTAGTCTGCCGCCATTCGTTGCACCGGTGTCACCAGGGCCCGCCTTAGGGATCTCCACGAGTATGGACACGGCCGAGTGGTCATAGTAAACTGTACACGAACGTCACAAATCAGAACACTCCCCCATGACCCGATGGTACGCATGTCCATACACGTGCAGCACTGGTACCAACAAAAACAGATGAGGCACAGACGCATATCCCACACTCAACCACCCTCAGGCATGGGTCGAAGCCCAACAGAACGAATGGCCACCAGGAACTTTTCGCGAGCTAGTGCCTTCGTCAAGAAATCAGCACGCTGCATGTCAGTGCCAATCCACATGACAGAGATCACGCGTCGCTCCACCAGATCACGAACAAAGTGATGCTCAACCTCAATGTGCTTTGTGCAAGCATGAAAGACACTGGTGTTCTCCGGAATGGCGAGAGCACTCTGGTTTTCATAACGCAGCACAATGGCGGGTACTGACTGTCCAAGCTCAAGAAACAAGCGTTGCAGCTATACTGCCTCAGTAGCCCCTACCCCCTAAGCAACGTACTCTGCCTCCAACGAACTACGTGTGATGTAGCCCTGCTTCCCCTCTTCACCAAGACAGAGCGGTACCACCGAGCAGAAACACGTAGCCAGTACGGCTGCGTCCATCTGGGCTCCAGGCCCAATCACTGACAGTGTAGCCATCAAGGACCACCGAGCACTGTCAACGAAAACTGAGTCCGAGGTACGGCGTGGAGACCACGTACCACACCACTCGCACAGCCGCATGAAGGGCTCTTGCACATGGAGCCTGCGAGAACTGAGCGAGGAGGTTGACGGCGAACGCGATGTCAGGACGTGTGGTAGTGGCCAGGTACATTAGAGATCCGATGAGACGGAGGTACAAGGTCACGTCCACTATCTCCCCCAGCTGTGTAGGATCATCCACCTTCATGGCATCCTGCCCATTGGGTGTGAGAGGTGTGAAAGTGGAGGGCACTGCAACGAGGAGATTGCTAAAGTGCTCCCCTACGACTCGTGCATATCGGGCCTGATGCAACAACAGTGTCCGACGTCTGCGATCTCGCACAATTTCCATACCAAGAAACACCGATGCAGGACCGAGGTCCTTCATCCTGTAGGCAATCTGCAAGACAGCCTTGGCCTCCTTCACGGCCTCCACGGACGGGAACGCAATCAGAAGGTCATTGACATAGACCAAGATGGCGGTGAATTGCTTGGGTGTCGGTAGGATGAACAGAGAGGGGTCTGCCTCACTCTGTACGTATCCTGCACGAGTCAAAGTGCCCGTGATCTCCCGATTCCAACACCGTGGAGACTGCTTGAGGCCATACAAAGACTTGCGCAAGCGCCAGACCTTGTCACCATCCTCAAAGCCCGGTGGCTGAGCCACGTAAATCTCCTCATCCAGAGAGCCATGGAGGAACGCATTGTTCACATCCATCTGGTGCAGTTCCCAATCATGCTGAGCCACTACACCGAACAAAGCTTGAGCTGAGGTCATGCGACCGACAGGGGCAAAAGTGTCGGTGTAATCGACTCCCTCAATCTGAGAGTATCCCTTGACGACCAAGCGAGCCTTGTAGCGTTCCAGTGAGCCATCTGGCTTCACCTTCTTGCGAAAGACCCACTTGACCTGAATAGCCTTCCTCCCTGGAGGAAGGTTGACAAGCTCGTAGACTCTGTGCTCTCGGATAGCGCTAAGCTCATCCTCGCAGGCAGCACGCCAAGCGTCAGCATCCTGTGATGAGAGAGCCTCCCTCAGTGTGCCCGGGTCGGGCGCCATAGAGGGAGAACTCTGCATGGCAAGTGCACACGCCTCAGTGCCGGGCCTGACAACCACGAGATCAGCTTCGGTATCACAGGCGATATGGAACTCGGAAGTGACGAGGTCATGCCCTACTGGGCACGCTGGATGTACCTTTGTGAGCTCAGTGCGGACACTCAGGCCTAGGGCCTCTGTGCCGGGGTCACCACTCGCGATGCTGCAAGAGGAGCGCCTGGGTCCGGGGCCTGACGCTCGCAAAGATACAAAATCTAGTGGTCGAAGACGGCCACCGGGCTCACGGGAGTAACCTGAGGCCGAAGGACGCACCTCAGGCTTAAGGACAGATGCGACCGCAGCTGGTGAGGGCTGAGACGAGGCAGCCTGAGACGCCGTGCAAGGAGATGCGCGTGTGGGGAACACGGGGCTGGATGTGTCAGCTGGAGCAGGCAAGACTGGACCTGACACTGAGGCAGGAGTACCAGGCAACGTAGGGACGGGAGTGGGCAAGGCTGGATCAGATACGGAAATAGGGGTGCCAGCAGATGCAGGTGCTGGTGCAGAAGAAGACGTGGGAACAGAGGTATCTGTGGGGTGTAAAACAGGCTGGAAAGGCGAGATCTCTGGACCAACGGTAATGATCGCCGGATCATCAAGGGTTGGAGACCGAGAGGGAGCTCGAGCGGACACATCCTCCTGATGAAGGATGCTCGCTGGCGTGAAAGTCTCCCCCATCCTCCGAGAATCCTCACAGGAAGGAACATGGGTGGCGGAGAGTGCTGTGATCGAGGTCAGGTCGCGGTAGGTGAGTGACTCGAAAAACAGCGCGTCACGGAACTCAATGATGCGACGACGAGTAGGGTCCCAGAAGCGCCAAGCCTTCGACCACGGGGAAATGCCTATGAAGACACACAAGCGGTCGCGAGGTGAGACCTTGGACCCCTGCTGGTCCTCTGTGTACCACACGAAGGCCAGGGAGCCCCAGACGCAAGCGAGACGAAGGTCAGCATGGTGTCCAAACCAAAGCTCGTACGGTGTGACATGGTCTGGAAGCGGACCATGCAGGAGGCGGTTCCAGACCCAAGTCACGTAGGAAAAACCCTCAAAGACAAAAGACTCTGGGAGACCGCACTAAGACCGTATGGCCCGAACCGCATCACCATGGTGTGGTTCTAGCGCTCAGAGACACCGTTCCGCTGGGATGTAGCAGGAGCGGAGACCTGGTGAAGAATCCCGTGCTCAGCAAAGAAGGAGTCCATCTTGCCAAGGAACTCGCCACCCCGATCCAAGCGAAAGGTATGTAGCGTGTGGCGGGACTGACGCTCAGCCATCACTAGCCAGAGTCGGACCGCAACTGCGGCGTCGCTCTTCTGACGCAGGCTGCAGACCCACCGCATCCGGGTGAAGTCGTCAGTCAGAGTCAGAACATACCGGCCCCTTTCGGACAGGGACTCGATCGGGAGAGGGCCGAGAAGGTCTGAGTGAACCAGCTCGAGAGGCCGAAGCGCTCAGAAACGAGAGTCAGGGTAGGTACACCGGTGCATCTTCCCCTGAGCGCAAAAAAGACAGTCAGTCTTGGGTGGCTTCTCAAAAGAAGCCACGTCAAGACCGAGAGCGGGCTATGTCCTAATGACCTTCGACACAGTGTCAGAGTCCACGTGACACAGACGGCGATGAAGCAACCTCTGGTGTTCCGGAGATAGAACACCAGTGACAAAGACACGACCGGAGGAAGAGGAAGAGCAAGGGGAGGAGGGCCGAGCGATGCGATACAAATCATCTATGACTGAAGCATGCAGGACGACATTGCGGGTGTCAATAGCAGTCACAGTCGCTGAGTCAACGGTATGCTCCACAAAGAGACCCATCAAGGTGCAGGCATGCAAAGAAAGCAAGCTCAGCTCAAGATCAGGCACAAACAACACGTCAGAAAGGTACAAGGGGCCAGACGGACCATCAAAGCATACAACCCCAACACCATGGACTGGCAAGGACTGAACAGACCCTGTACGAACGGAACGGATAGACGTGACAGGACCGAGAACAACAAAGTCACTACGACGGCATGTCATGTGATGGGTGGCACTAGAATCAATGATCAAAGTGCCACCGGAGTCACGGCTGGTGGACGTCACTGTACAACAAGCAATGGAACACTCGGCATCAGAGGGACGCTGAGCTGTCAGTGGGGAGGAACGACGCACGAGACAAAGATGAGACTCATGAATCCACTCGGTGCAATCAGGCCCATCATCATCACATGCAGACTGTGCTCCCCCACACGTGTCGTCACGAGCCACAAGAACTGACGAACAAGCAATCTGTGAACCACCCCACAATGACAACACACTCGCACCTCCCTGAAAGCGGAGCGCCTGAAGGTGGCGAAGCTCGGCGATGGTACGGTCGCACAGGTCCGGGTCGCTGTTGCTCGCCGGTGAGGAGGCAGGAACAGCTGCAGCCGTGGCCGCCGTGCGTCTGGAGGAGAATGCGAGTGACGTGCCAGACGTGGAACAGAGAGCATGAGCAGCCTCGAGCCCACGAGTGATCCGCGTCCAGTCAAGCGGCTACTGGCACTCGGTGTAGCGATGGACACCTCTACAGTTGTAGCAGTGCACAGAACAGCCACTTCTACCACTGGATGACGACTGCTGCTGACCCGATCCACGCTTCCTATTCTTCTTCTTCCCTTGGACGGCTGCTGCGACGCTCTGTGTCTACGTGGGTGTAGACAGGGTCGAAGAGGAAGAGGAAGATAGGGAAGTGATAGAGGAGGAAGAGGGAGACTGCAGGAGGGAAGATGGTAGTGATGCGATGGCTGCTGCAGTGAGGGAAGTCTCCTGATGGGCTAGGGCTGCCTCGCGGGCTGAGGTCACTTGCAGGAAGAGCTGATGTGCCCAAGGAAGCAGCTACAGAGTGGCTGAGAAGGGCTCAAGGACAGCGTCGTTGTACCGTGTGAAGATGTCGGTGTACACGAGGTGAACTCCGAGCATAATCGCACGAAGCGCCCACAGTTGTGTGCTTGCTGAGGTCCCCAAGCGCGTGTAGATGCGCATGGCGCGTCGCAAGTAATCCGCTGCAGGCTCAGTAGGCCCCTGATGGAGTGAATGGAAAGCACGAATGTGTGATGCACGAGTGGCGTGCGTCTCTGTGGCCAGCAGGCATAAGGCTAGATCCCAACCTCCACGAGGATCGGCGCCGGTGCCTGTGCCGGCCTCACCAAGGAAGGGGCGGAAGTCGACGACGGTCTCGCATGGCATGGTGTAGAGGAGTCCGCACATGGCCCGAGCTGCTGTCAGTCTCTATGCTGGATCTGTAGGCTGGTACGGGCTGTGGTAGTAAGGCCACACTCCCTCAGAAGTAGCCCACACCTGAAACAGGATCTCCTTGCAGTCGAAGCCATCCTCACTAATGTACCGTGGAGGTAGTGCCTCAAAATCCTTGGGTTGCCGCTCCGTGGGGAGAGTAACCTCAGGCTGAGTAGGACGAGAGACGGGAGAGACAGGAAAGACTCTTGGAAGAGGATGATCATCGGGGTAGTCAAGTGACGATCGTATCGGGGAAAACGGAGGAGATCGGGTGCTCGTCTGCAGCTGACGGAGGCGCTCCTGAAGAACTCGAATCTCCTGAGCCGGGGAACCATCCGTAATGCCTAGCATGAGTGGCTCATCATCAAGGACGTCAACAGGTGGTGGGTCGGGTCAAGTGCCTGTCACGGGTGCCTGAGCCGACTACTGGGTAGAGACCGCGACGCCGGCAGCTCCCTTAGAAGCCCGCTGAGGGCTCGTGAACTGAGCAGGCAGAAGCTCCGTCAGCGTGCGGATAGCGTCAGTCTGCACTCTCTAGAGGCGACACATCTCATCCTGCTCGCTTCGTAGGTCCTCAATAGCCTGCGAGCGTGGACTCAGTACACCAGACGAAGAGGAGGAGGGGTCCCTTCTCCTTGTTGTCGGACAGGCTCATGTCGCCTCTCAGTATGGGCGACAGGTCAAGTTTGTCGGATTTCAAAACCGTCAGCGTTTCTCGAGGATTTGAAACGCTAGCAACTTTTGACTGTCCGGCGAAAAATTTGGCTTATGGTGCTGACGTCAGCAGGTGGTTGCTGACGTCAGCACGACCTGATGACGTCAGCAAACAAAATTGCTGACATCAGCTGCCCCCCCCTTTTTTTCTTTTCTTGCGACTCTTCGTGAGCGTGCAGCTGCTCTGCGGCTGTGCGGAAGATGCTTCCGCTCAGCTGCTGCTGTAGCTGTGGCGTCATCTGTAGCAGGAGCTGTGGTGTCAGCTACAGCAGGAGCTGTGTAGCTGCATATGCAGCGGTGGCAGCAGCGGTTGTGCTGCTGCTGTTGCTGCTCCTGCTGCTGCGCGCTGCGGCTGCTGCTCGCTGCCGCAGCCGCACGCTGCTGCTGCTACCACTGGTGCGCTGCTGCTGCTGCTGATGCCGTTGCTACCCTGCCGTTGCCGCCGTGGCTGCCGCTGCTGCTGCTGTGCTGCTGTTGCCGCCGCAGCTGCTGCGCTGCTACTGCCGCCGTTGCTGTTGCCGCCGCTGCTGCTGCGCTGCTGCTGTCGCCGCTGCTATTGCACTGCTGCTGCTGCCGCCGCTGTTGCTGCGCTGCTACTGCCGCCGTTGCTACTGCTGCCAATGCGGTTGTGGATGGCGGCTGCCCTCACTGCAGCCGCCACGCACCGCTGTTGCTGCTGCTACACTGCTGCTGCTGCCTCTGCTGCTGCTGCTGCTGCGGGCACGGTGGCAACAGCGCTATTGCGATCTCACATGGTGGGTGAGGGCTGCGCCAACGGCAACCGGTTGTCTCCGACAAGCCCCCAAGGAATCTACTGCAGCGATGAGTCTCACTGCTGCTGTTCTGCTGCGTCTCTGCTGCGCAGCTCAGTGAGAACTGTCTCACTGCTCTGGTACCATGAGATAATGCGTGGAAGGTTCCTAGCAACACAGCCGATGACTAGGCGTCAGTGCCTGGTCAGACGGTGACGACAGTCTCAGGTCATGCACACAACGGCAAGGATTTGGCTAGGAGACACAAGACAAAGTGTCAGAATGCTTCAATAGCATATGCAGAGAGAAATGACAAATGACAGGTCCAAGGCATGAATACCAGCCGCAGCGCACGGCGGGTGTCGCACGCGGCAGTCCAAGAGCTGTCCTAAAACGGGCCCAAAACTACTGTTTTGGCCGTAACTATGCGCACACATGTCAGAATGCTACACCGTCTGAACCTAGACGTGCAAAATCAAAAGACGGACGCTACGACTGGTCACATGCATGCATCCATCACCAGACGGTGGACATACAATGCAAAAACATGCAAGTAGAGCTCATGGCCAGTCCGCCGAAAGACGCCTGCAAGCTGTAGAAAAGACAGCAAAGAGTCCCGGCAGCACCTGGGGCTCGGGAACGGTAGTCGGCCAGCTCCAAGCCGGTAGTCCGCCGCCAGTCGTCGCACCGGTGTCACCAGGGCCCGCTGCACGGATCTGCATGAGTATGGACAAGGCCGAGTGGTCACAGTAAACTGCACACGAACGTCACAAATCACAACAGGTGGATCGTTAAATTTGACGAACTGGGGTATGTCAATTTTTTTTCCGACGAATCAGCTCAAAAACGTTTCTTCTCGCTCTCGCGTTCAACTCAGTTCGAACGCGAGAGCGAGGAGCATACGACCATTCGGCATTTCGAATGGTCGTATGCCCATCGCGCTCACGTTTGTCTTTCCACGGAACGGCAAACACGAGGTGGGGAACGTTTGGTGGCCTCAACGGCCACCGAAACGCATCCCCTCGTGTTCGAACAACGTCGACCATGTGATTTTAAGAAAACAAGCATCTGGATGCAAGACCAAAGAGACAAAGGACCCGGTTCTGAACTAAGCAGAGGCATAAAGGTAGACTGTTCAATTCGACGAAAAAAAATTGGAATTATTTTGCTGGTTCTTTTGAATTCTACGAAAAACCTTTTTCGACCTAATTCCACCATGGGAAAAAAAGTTAACATCAAAATCAAAGTTCACTGGGGTGATACAGAAGATGGTCTTCCCATACTTCATGAAACAATGCTCAAATGCACATACTTGTCAGAAACATAACACTAGCATGCCCACATGTGTCTCTCAAATAATACTCGCATGACGCTGAATGTCGCAGAAATAATACTCGTGTACCCACTATGGACACAAAACTAATAGTTGCATGCCCATACTTGTCACGGAGATAGTACTCGCGTATCCTCTACGGACTCCGTGGCTCGTTCCAAAGCCACGACTCTCATGGCTCGGGACAGTAGTATTGTGATGTGAGTTATTTCCATCCATTTGTACAGCTTACTGTGACCACTCGGCCGTGCCCATGCTCGTGCAGATCCCTGATGTGGGCCCAGCTGGTGCCGGAGCAATGACGGTTGGTGGATCCATCCACCTGCAACTGCCAGACGACTGCCACGACGTCCTGGGTGCTTGCTGGGGTGCTCTGCAGTTTTTCTGTAGACGCTAGAGTTTTCTCGGTGGACTGGCTCTCGAGCCCGATTTCCATGTTTTGTATTATCCTTCTACCGACCAATGCCGGACTTGTACGTGTGACCTGTCGTAGCGTCCGGCTCAAGATTCTGCATCTCTAGGTTCATACGGTGTTGCGTTTGGATGACTATGTGCAGAGTTGCGGCCAAAACAGTGGTTTTGAGCCGGTTTTAGGAAAAACTGACAATGCCGCGTGGGTCACCCGCCGTGTGCCGCAGCAGGTATTTATGTTGTGTGCTTGTCAGTTGTCAACTCTCTCTGCATTACTATCTCTCTGCATTACTAAGCTATTGGAGCTTATGAGGCTTTGCGTGTCTCCCTAGCCTGATCCTTGCTGTTTCTTGCACTTGCTTGCTTGCTAGTGCGCTAGCTGACTGGACAGTGTCGCCACATCAGTAGCAATAAGGTTAGGAAGCTTCATAGCAGTTTCTTATGGTATCAGAGCACCGAGACCCCTCTCGCTGAGCAGCGCCGCATAGTCACAATAGCGGCAGCAGCAGTGAGAGTCACCGCCGCCGCCACATCTTAGGACCCATCGCAGCCGACGTTAGCAGCAGCGACGTCACCACACAATCGCCACCACGATAGCAAGTGGAGCTGTGACAGTGACGAGATACAGCAGCCACGCCGGCCAACAGCAGCAGCAGCCGTGTTTGGCTGCCAGCTTGTGCAAAAAAAACAGAAGAATAGCAGCTCACAGCAGCAGCTTGCGGCGGGGGTTGCGAGCAGTGGCAGCGCGCAGCGGCGGCAGTAGCTTGCAGTTGCGACGGCATCAGCAGCCGCGAGCAGCACCAGCAGCACAGCAGCAGCTGTAGCAGCAACATTGTAGGAGCGGAAGCGGTAACAGCAGTGCAGCAGCAGATCCACCGTAGCAGCAGCGGCGAGCTTGCACAGCACTGCTGCTGCACAACAGTGCTACGCAGCTGCGCAGCACTGCGTAGGCCTGTGTGGCACTACGCAGGCCTGCGCAACTCCTATGCAGCCGTGAGCAGGGGGTGACGAGGTCACCCCCACCGGTCACGCGGGGCTCGCGTAACCTTAAAAAAAAGCCAACGTAAAAAACGCTAGTGAAAAAAACGCTAGCGTTTTTTTGCTAGAGTAAAAACACTGACGTCATCATAGACTTTGCTGACGTCTGCAGTTTTGGGCTCAAAATATCAATTTTTAAGACGTTTCAACTCCTCGAGAAACACTGTCAGTTTCTTGTTTGGAGTATATCTACGTTCAGCCCCATACTAAGCATTGCGATGGCGCCGGACCGTGACAAGGACAAAGGACTCGTTAACCCCTCTTCCTCCTCTTCAGGCATTATGAGTCCGCGCTCGAAGTCCCGCATGATTGACGAGCTTCGTCCGTCGCACTACGAGATGCATCGGTAGCAGCAGAGGCAATCCGACGCGTTGCAGGAGATCACGGAGTTACTGCGGGGTAGTTCGATATCTTCACAACAACCACCTGGAGGATCCATTGGAGCTGCACCATCTCCTCAGCAGTCTACACCCTACACAGCGCTGTGGCCTCAACATCACTCATCACAGGTGGACACCTGGTATGAGGAGGAGATTGAGGATGACTCACGCGAGCACGAGATTCGTGTGCTTGAGGAGCGCATTCGTGAGTTACGTTTGGGATCACAACCTCCCACTCCGCCACCTTCTCGCCGTCAGGATCAGTCACGTCGTTCAGCAGCATTCACCTTTGGTGGCGTTTCTCACACTGGTGGGCTCCCCATATCCCGTCCACCGTCTCCTGAGTTTGAGGTCGCCCTCCCCACGGAGCGGCAACCAAAGGACTTTGAGAAGCCCCCACCCCGTTACGATAGTGACGAGGGCTTCGATTGCTGGGAGACCTTGTTTCAGGTGTGGGTCGATTCTGAGGGTGTCTGGCCCTACTACCACGGCCAGTACTAGGCCCGCAATGCTCACCAGGTCCAGACAGCGGCGGGAGCGATGTGGGGTCTCCTCTACGCCATGCTGCGGGAGACTGTGGTCGACTTCCGACCCTTTCTCGGTGAGGCCGGGATCGGGACTGGAGGAGATCCGCGTCAGGGCTGGGAGCTGGCCCTGACACTTCTCACTGCAGGGATCCATGCCACGAGGGCGGCCGGACTACGTGAGTTTCACTCCCTCCGTCAGGGTCCCACAGAGCTTGCAGCTGACAACTGGAGGCGCGTGATGCGCCTTTACACGCGTCTTGGGACAGGTGGCGGGATGCAGCTGTGGACACTCGACACCATCATGATGGGGGCTCATTTGGACCACGTGAAGCTCTTTACGGGCTTTGATCTTATGGCTCTGTCTGAGTTGTCAGAGTCACTATAGCTGCTTCCTTGGGTCCATCGCTACTTCATCCAGGCCATATCGGTTCATGAGGCTTCCATCGCCCATCAGCAGAGTCCACTTGTTGCAGTAGTGACTGCGACCCCTCCTACGCCTCTGTCCCTGCTCACCAGTCCCACCTCCACAAATTCCTCCTCCTCCTCCTCTATCCCAAGCGGCCACACTCAGGGTATTGTAGCGGCCGCACAGGGGAAGAAGGGGAAGAAGCAACGTGGGAAGGGACAGCAGCAGCTGACGAGTAGTGGCAGTGGACGTTCTGTCCACTGCTACAACTGTGGAGGCGCTCACCACTACACGGAGTGTGAGTAGCCCCTTGATTGGACTCGGATCATGCGCGGCCTTCAGGCGGCACATACGTAGCAAATTTCTTCAAGAGACACACGGACTGGGTGCATCGCGACCACGAGTGCAGCAGATACATCCATTTCATCAGGCGGAAGTGGTGATGTGGACCCTCGAGATTGCATGAACGCAGAGCTTCTTCAACTACTCGCACTTCGTACTCAAGGAGGTGCGAGTATGTTGTCACAGCCGAGTGGTCCCAACACATCTTGTCTTACTGCGTCTGTTGCTCGTGATGATGCTTGTGGTAGAGCTATGTTGGCTTGCGATGAGGATGGACCTGACAGTACCGACTAGCTTGATGAGTTACAGATTTGTGTTGTTCGTTGTTGTCCCGAGTCCAGTACTGAGCGTCCAACAGAGGGAGAGTGTTCTGTGACACGTTGCTTAGTGTCGACGACTGGTCGTGAGCCGGGTGGTACCTCGATTATTGACTCTGGGGCCACCCATCACATGACATGTCATCGTAGTGACTTCATTGTGCTCGGTCCCGTTGCGTCCGTTCGGTCTGTTCGCACAGGGTTTGGTCAGTTGTTGCCTGTGTAGGGAGTTGGAGTTGTGCAGTTTGATGGTTCGTCTTCTCCCTTGTACATTTCTGATGTGCTCCTTGTCCCTGCTCTTGAACTCTGCCTGCTCTCTATTCGTGCATGCACCAGGATGGATCTCACTGTTGAGCACTCTGCTGACTGTGCCACAGTGACTGCTCTTGACATACGCGCCATTGTGCTTCATGCCTCTGTTGTTGATGATCTGTATCGTGTGTCTCGTTGCACTCTCTCTATTTCTTCCCCACCTCTGTCCTCTGCGCAAGTGTTTTTCACTGATGTTCTCTCCCCAGAGCACCAACACTTGTTACATCGTCGCTTCTGCCATGTGAGCTCGGACACTGTGTCCAAGCTCATTCGCACTTAGCCAGCCCTTGGACTTGACGCAGCTTCTTTTGAGAAGCCGCCCAAGACCGACTGTCTTTTTAGCGCCGAGGGTAAGATGCATCGCTACTCTTACCCTGACTCCTCCTCCCGGGAACTGCGCCCACTAGAGTTGGTCCACTCAGACCTTCTCGGTCCTTTCCCAGTCCAGTTTCTCTCTGACCGGGGTCGATATTTTATCACCCCGACTGATGACTTCACCCGGATGTGGTGGGTCTACAGCCTCCGTCACAAGAGCGATGCCGCATTGGGGGTCCGCCTGTGGCTTGTGATGGCTGAGCGTCAGTCTCCTCACACCCTGCACACATTCTGCTCAGAACGTGGTGGCGAGTTCTTAGCGAGATGGATGCCAAGCATGGTATCTTTCACCAGCTTTCCGCCCCTGCTACACCACAGTAGAACGGTGTGTTTGAGCGTTGGAACCGCACCATGGAGGATGCGGTTCCCGCTATGCGGTCTGAGTGCGGTCTACCGGAGTCCTTTGCCTTTGAGGGCTTCTCCTACATGCCGTGGGTCTGGAATTGCTTGCCGCATGGTCGACTTCCAGACCATGTCACACCGTACGAGTTGTGGTTTGACCATCGTGCTGATCTCATTCTCGCTCGCGTTTGGGGGTTCCTTGCCTGTGTCTGGTACACCGAGGACAAGCAGGGGTCTAAGATCTCACCTCGGGGACGCATGTGCACCTTCTTCGGCATCTCCCCGCGGTCGAAGGCGTGGCGTTTTTGGGACCCTGCTCGCCATCGCATTGTCGAGTCTCGAGATGCTCTCTTCTTTGAGGCTCTCACCTACCGTGACTTGTCGAGCATTCTGTCGCTGGCCGCCGACCACGTTCCTACTTGTGTGGCCTCTCGGCAGATGGGGGAGTCTAGTCCTGCAGATGGGTCCGGTCGGGCCTCCTCACCTGTGGTCCGGTCTCCGGCTGCTGACGATCCGGCCATCGTGGCTGTGGGTCCAGTAGCCTCATCAGTACCCTCTGGCACACCTGATCCCGTGCCGGTGTCAGACCCCTCTAGTGCACCCAATCTCGTGCCTGTGCTGGTCCCCTGTGCCACACCTGATCCCGTACGAGCGTCAGACCCCTCTGGCACAACTGATCCCGTGCCAGTGTCAGACCCCTCTGGCACACCCGATCTCGTACCAGTGTTGGTCCCCTCTGGCACACCCGATCTCGTATCAGTGTCTGTCCCCTCTCGCACACCTGATCCCGTACCAGTGTCAGTCCCCTCCGTCACACCCACTCCCGTGCATGCACCCATGTCCCCAACGATTGTGGCTTAGCAGCCTTCCCCACAGCCTGAGGTGAGCGCTGCATCGGGCTACTCCCGCGAGCCCGGTGGTCGCCTTCGACCATTGGCCTCTAGGGCTAAGCGTACTATTGACCCTACGCCCAGATGCCCGACTCGTAGTGTTCAGAGTGGCGAGCCTGGCACGAACGCCCTTGGCTTGAGTGTCTAGGCAGACTACACTGAGGTGCACTCAGCATGTCCTGTTGGCCACGAGTTGGTCTCTTGAGAGTTGTTGATCGCTTGCGATGCCACAGCTGATCTTCTCGTGGTCGGACCGAGTCCGGAGGCGTGTATCTTAGCCACCCGAAGCACTCCCTCAACGATGCCTGATCTAGGTACGTTGAAGGAGGCAATCTCAGCTCACAATGTAGACCTGTGGCATGCTACTTGTGAGGATGAGTTGAGAGCCATCCGTGAGCACGGTGTCTATGAGCTTGTCGACCTCCTGCCTGGGCGGAAGGTTATACAGGCCAAGTGGGTCTTTCGCAAGAAGGTGAAGCCTGATGGCACACTAGATTGCTACAAGGCTCGCTTGATGGCCAAGGGGTTCTCGCAAATTGAGGGAGTAGATTTCACTGACACCTTTGCACCCGTTGGCCGCATGACCACCGCTCGCGCTCTGTTCGGGGTTGTTTCTCACCACGACTGGGAGCTACACCAGATGGAAGTGAACAACGTGTTCCTCCATGGGACCATAGAGGAGGAGATCTACATGGTCCAGCCACCTAGATTCGAGGTCGGTGACAAGATCTGGCGCATGTGCAAGGCCTTGTACGGCCTAAAACAGTCACCCAGGTGCTGGAACTTGGAGATCACTGGTACACTGACACGTGTTGGTTACATACACAGTAACGCTGACCCGTCTCTCTTTCTCAGACGGACAGCTGAGAGCTTCACCGCCATCCTGGTCTACATGGACAACCTCCCGATTGCGTCTCCTTCTATGGAGGCCGTGAAGGAGGCCAAGGCAGTTCTCCAGGCTGCCTACAGGATGAAGGACCTTGGTCTTGCAGCTATGTTTCTTGGGATGGAGATCGTGCATGATCGTCATCGATGGACATTCTTGTTGCATCAGGCACGTTACGCCCACGTTGTGGGGGAGCGGTTTGCTGACCTTCCGGGTGCAGTTCCTACAGCCTCCACCCCCATCACACCTGACGGGCAGGATGCTCTGAAGGTGGATGATCCCGTAGACCTGGGGGCGACAGTGGACGTGACCCTGTACTTGTGCCTGATTGGCTCCTTGATGTACTTGGCCACTACCACACGACCCGACATTGCCTTTGCCGTCAACCTCCTTGCACAGTTTTCACAGTGTCCTCGGGTGAGAGCTCTTCATGCGACTGTGGTGCACTACGTGGTGTCCACACCGTACCTTGTACTCTGCTTTCGACGGCAATGTTCGGTGGTTGTCGATGGCTACACAGACAATGACTGGGCATGGAGTCCTGATGGGCGCAGTAGGACAGGCTATGTGTTCTTGCTTGGTGGCACCGCTGTGTCGTGGCACAGTGGCAAGCAGGGTTGTATCGCATGTAGCTCATCAGAGGCTTAGTATGTTGCTCTGGGGGCTGGGGCTGCTGAGGCGGTGTGGCTTCAACGTCTATTTCGTGAGTTGCATCAGTTTGTGCCTTGCATCGTTCTACGCTGTGACAACCAGAGTGCTCTTGCCATTGCAGAGACCTCTGGTGTGTTTCATGCACGCACGAAGCACATTTCTGTTGAGCATCACTTCGTGCGTGATCTTGTGGAGCAATAGGTGATCTCCATCATCTGGGTCGGCACTGACATGCAACGGGCTGACTTCTCCACCAAGGCACTTGCGCGTGGAAAGTTCATGGAGGCCATTCGTTCTGTCGGGCTACGCCCCTTGCCTGAGAGTGGATGAGAGTGGGGTGTGTGAGCATGGACTGTTGAGCATCTTGTTTTACACCTGTGTCAGTTCTGCACGTGTATGGACATGCGTACCATCGGGTCATGGGGGAGTATTGTGATGTGAGTTATTTCCGGCCATTTGTACAGCCGACTGTGACCACTTGGCCGTGTCCATGCTCGTGCAGATCCCTGATGCGAGCCCAGCTGGCGCCGGAGCACTGAAGGTTGGTGGATCCATAGACCAGCAACTGCCAGACGACTGCCACGACGTCCCGGGTGCTTGCTGGGGTGCTCTGCAGTTTTTCTGCAGACGCTAGATTTTTCTCGGTGGACTGGCTCTCGAGCCCGATTTGCACGTTTTGTATTGTCCTTCCACCAATCGATGTTGGACTTGTGCGTGTGACTAGTCGTAGCGTCCGCTCAAGATTTTGTATCTCTAGGTTCAGACGGTGTTGCGTTTGGATGCCTATGCGCAGCGTTGCGGCCAAAACAGTGGTTTTGAGCCGGTTTTAGGAAAAGCTGACACTTCCGCGTGCGTCACCCGCTGTGTGCCGCGGCAGGTATCTCTGCTGTGTGCTTGTCAGTTGTCAACCCTCTCTGCATTACTAAGATATTGGAGCTTATGAGGCTTTGCGCGTCTCCCTAGCTTGATCCTTGCTATTTCTTGCACTTGCTTGCTTGCTAGTGCGCTAGCTGACTGGACAGTGTTGCCACATCAGCATCAGCAAGGTTAGGAAGCTTCCTTACAATTTCTCAAGTAGGGTGGCCCAGTACTCGGCATGGGTACTCCCAGGTTCCATGCCATCCGTTCAGGAGTGATAGGAGCAAGGGCCCATGATGATTCATCATGAACCAACTCTCGGTCGCGTGCCACATTGCGGTCCCACCGATCCTTCAATGCGACCCATGCCCCATGAGCCGCCACAGGGTCCGCTACGGGCGAACCCCATCCTTGATGTGCAGGGCCATTTGGATGGACGTCCTTGTCCATGTCGAACGAGTGTGAAAACCAAAGTTCGCCAGTGGATGTAAACTTAGCGCACCTTTAATACACGTTTTCATACCCGTTCATATTGTAGGTAGCAGCGGCTACTGAGGAAGCATGATAACAGGCAAGTAAGCAAGCGAGAGATGGGGTGACACCATGGATCATGGGGAAACTCACTTTCACACAAGTGACAAGAAGTTAGTGAGTAACAAGCAAACAAGGTGGTCTGTACCGGTTGACCGGCCAACCCACGCGAGGTGCTCGACGTGGGGCACGGACGCCACCCGGGGATCGAACCCGACCCTGGAGCGAGCGAGCTCCAGGCGGTTGCTCACATGCCGGTACAAACCGGACATATGGTCCCCAAGGATCAGCAACCCGGTTTACTACCCTAAGAACATGCAAGTGTGTGACAATTAAACCAAAACATGGGCATGCAATTCTACAAATGTATCCCCCATTTTGCTAGTGGAGTCAGCTCTAAACTGAGGTTAATGAAGAGGTTGGTGGTGTGATCACCACTTGGTAGTCAGTTGGTGGCACCACCGATGAGCAGCTCATACTGTGTCACATTCTTGTACCAGAGAGCCTCAGTCCAGCTTAATCACCTGCAGTGATGATGTGAGTGTGTGTGGAGAGACAAGAGGGCACTTGCGTGTGTCACGACCATAACCAACACTCCCCCATGACCCACAAACAAGCAGCCCACACACACAGAGGGAGATTGCATGTCACAGAACAGCAAGACGTACAGGACTCGCATCAACCAGGGGCATCACGTGAGCGCAGCAGACCAACAGCATGCACATCCTCTTTGAACATGCCACTGCTGAGAGCTTTAGTAAGGAAGTCTGCACGCTGCTGACGAGTGTCAACCCAGACCACCTGAACTTCTCCAACAGCAATGCGCTCATGTACAAAGTGATGCTTGATGTTGGTGTGCTTTGTGCGAAAGTGATGGATGCCATCGTGCTTGGCGATTGCCTTTGCACTTTGGTTGTCCCAGCGCAGAGTAATGCAACGGATGGGGACACACAGTTGTTGCAACAGGCGGGACAGCCACACACTCTCACACGTACCTACACCGAGTGCCACGTACTCAGCCTCACTGGAGCTTCGAGCAACACAACCCTGTTTACCACTTTTCCAAGAGACAGCAGTCCCACCAACAAGAAAGACGTAGCCAGTACGGCTACGAGCATCCGTGTCATGCACCCAGTCACTGTCTATGTAACCATCTATGACCACAGACGGTTGTGCACGATAGCAAAGTCCCACATGTGCAGTGGACAACACGTAGCGGATCACACAAAGTGCCGCCTCGAGATGTCTCTGTCGTGGCTGTTGGGAGAACTGGGCAAGGAAGTTGACCGAGAAGGCAACGTCCGCCCGAGTGGTGGTAGCAAGATACACGAGGGAGCCGACCACCCTGAGGTAATCGGTGACATTAACAATCTCCCCCAGCTGAGCTGGACCGAGTGACTTCAGCAAGCACTGACCTGCCGGAGTCATCGGTGTGGAAGCAATGGGAATGTCAGCAAGCAGAGAAACAAAGCGCTCCCCCAGCGTGCAAATGTACATAGCCTGGTGTACGTGCAGAGTGCAATGCTGGTGGTCACGCTCAAGTTCCATGCCCAGGAACACACGTATAGGACCTAGGTCCTTCATCCTGTACGTAGACTGCAGCAAGTTCTTCACGGACTGGACAGCTGCAGGACTGCGTGAGGCGATGAGCAGATCATCAACGTAGACAAGGATGGCCACAAATGGCTTGGAGGGGGCACTCAAGAAGAGTGCCGGATCAACCATGCTGCGACGGTAACCACCTTGCTCAAGGGTGGAGATCTCCATGTTCCAACAGCGCGGTGACTGCTTGAGCCCGTAGAGGGCTTTGTGCAGTCGCCACACCTTGTTTGTGCCATCGGGAAAGCCAGGTGGCTGGATCATGTAGATCTCCTCATCAAGCTTTCCATGCAGGAAAGCATTGTTGACGTCCATCTGCTCCAGCTCCTAGTCATGCTGGGCGACGAGACTCAACAGTGCTCGAGCATTGGTGTACCTCCCGACCAGTGCAAAGGTCTCATCAAAATCAATCCTTGGAATCTGGGAAAAGCCTTTGGCCGTGAGTCGGGCCTTGTACCGGTCGACTTTCCCATCGGGCTTCAGCTTGCGCCGAAGAACCCACCGGGCAGAGACTACCTTGCGGCCTGCCGGGAGGTCCACAAGCTAAAAAAATCCATGCTCTCGGAGGGCTGTGAGCTCCTCCTGCATGGCCTTCTCCTAGAGGTCAGCATCAGCTGCCTCACGAGCCTGCCGGACAGTGGTGGACTCGGGAGGAAGGGCAGAGAGCCCTCAGGCCGCAAAGTATGATTCAACGTACCCGGTGACGGGAGACTCTAGGGCACTGTGAAACTCATGGGCTACGAGAACGTAGCCGACTGTTGAATTGGGATGCATGACCCTAACAGACAGGCCAAGTGCATCAAGACTGGTGGGCCGCACCGAGGGGCCAACTGTGGAGGACAAGGCGCTGGAGCCTCTGACTGGCTGTGTGGACTGAGGAGCTCTGGACGAGTCGATAGAGACATACTCAGCAAGTTTCCCAGAGGAGTGGGAGCACCCACGGGAGGACTGAGAGGGCTGAGAAGGGGGGAGGGTGCGAAGCCTTCCCCCACGAGAGTAGGGCTTAGGCTCAGAGGCCACAGTCCGAGGTGGGTCACCTCCAATCATGTCAACAACCGGAGGAGACACATAGGACAAGTCAGGGGATGAGTCAGGAACAGAGTGGACGGGGGACTGTGTGTGAACAGGCACCGAGTGGGGGGCATCGGCACCGCCAGAGGACGGCTGAGACGACACGGAGTTTGAGCAGGGTTGTGATGCTGCAAACTCAGAAGAGGCATGGGAGGACGAGGACTCCAAGGAGGAGTCCTCGTCTGCAGCGTCTGTGTTGGGAGCACACTAAGACGCCGTGTGAGAGGGAGAGGAGAACGCTCGGAGATTGGAGGCTGGAGCAGACACACCCCCCCCCCAAGTCGACGGAGTGAGGAGAGAGAGAGGAAGAGGGAGGGACATAGACCAGATCACGAAGAAAGACATCCTCGAAGAACAAGGCGTCACAGGACTCAATGACACGAGAGCGGTCAGAGTCCCAGAAGAGCCATGGTTTGGACATGGCGGAGAGACCAAGGAAGGTACAAAGATGAGCACGGGGGCTTAGCTTGCCATCACGAGCATCGTCCGGCAACCAGACGGTAGCAACACAGCCCCAAACACGAGTGAGACGGCGATAAGCACAACGACCGTACCAACGCTCAAAGGGAGTAACGCGACGAGGGAGAGGACCGTGGGGAACACGGTTCCACACCCAGGTCATGTAAGACATGGCCTCGAAAGAGAAGAAATCGGAGAGAGAGGACTCGCTGAGGAGAGTGCGGACACTGTCATCAAGAGTCCGGTTCCAATGTTCAGAGACGCCGTTCTGCTGGGGTGTGTATGGAGCCGAGGGTTCCATACACACCCTACGAGATGTCAAGAAGCGGGCACTGGGACCCATGAATTCTCCACCACGGTCACAACGAAAGACCTTCAGACGACGACCACAGGCCAGTTCGGCCTGAGGCAGCCAGGTCTCAAGCGTGGAACAGACATCACTCTTTTGCCGAAGGGCAAACACCCAGCGCATGCGAGAAAAATCATCGGTGAGACAGAGGATGTAGCGACCAACGCCCCCGAGAGCGTCATGGGCAAGAGGTCCAATGACGTCCACATGCAAGAGGTCAAGGGGGTGAGACGTGCGGGATTCAGAGGTGGAAAAGGGGGAATGGTGCATTTTGCCCTGGGCACAGTCAAGACAGTCAGTGGGACAAGGAGCAGGGAACGTGTCGGTGTCAAGACCATGAGCTGGCTTGTTCCGGAGCAGGCTGTCAATCGCAGCAGTGTGAATATGGCAGAGACGGCAATGAAGCAATTGTGCATGCGTCGGAGTGAGAGAGTGTGCTACGTGAACAAGAGCAGTAGTGGCATGGTGTGGTGCAAAGGACGGCACACGGTACAAGCGATCACAATGAGGGCCACGCAAAAGGACACGACCAATGGTACGATGCAACACGGATGCAATGCCACGGCTGGAGGAGAAGTCCATACCCTGGTCGTTGAGGGTCGTGACAGACAGCAGACTGAGCTCAAGAGCAGGCACGTACAAAACATCGAGAAGAAATAGCTCCCCCCAGGGTCAACAAAGCGGACAACCCCAACTCCATGGACAGGAAGAAGCTGACCAGAGCTGGTGCAGACAAAGCAGACGGAGCCCACTGGGCCCAGAGAAACGAATGCGGAACGACAAGAGGTCATGTGGTGAGTGGCCTCTGAATCAAGGATCCAGAAGCCGCTCGCTACATAGACAGACGAAGGATCACGACTCACAGCGGTGACAGCAGAGCGAGGAAGAAGGTGGTGACCACATGCAGCCAGACAACAAGGAAGACTGCCAGTGCTCAATCCACAGAACATCCATTGGGGAGTGACCCTGAACATGACCGAGTGATGAACCACGAAGGGACGAGTCATCAGCACACACAAGTGCCCCCAAGGCTGAACGCACACTCTCACCTCCCTGATCACGGAGGTGTCATTGGTAGACGGCATGGGAGAGGGCGGAGTCCAGCTGACGGGCGTCATCCGACGGGCCAGTGATGACTACGCCAGGAGAGGGGCGCTGAGGCGCGGATGTGGGCGATACCCACGGTGGAGGAAAGTAGAATCCAGACGGGGGCCCGAAGTAGACGAGGCCGCCAAGTCCAGGAGGCCAGCCCCAAGGTGGGAGTGGAGATGGCGACGTAAGGACAGTGCTATAAGCAATAGTCGTCAAAGAGGAGGAGGAAGTGTGTCCGGTGGATACGGTGAAGGTGGAGGAGCGAGAGGAACCTCCACTGGATCCTGTGCAGTGAGCCCAATGTGCACGCATGGCTGAGGCGAGGCGGGCATTGTCAGGAGGTGCTGGGCACTTGGGTGCAGCATGACTAGTGATGTCGCAGTTCCAGCACGTGATAGTGCTGGAGGATGAAGCTGAGGATGGAGCACCATTAGAGCCGCGACCCTTGCTACCCCTGTCTTGGCTACCCCACCCTGAGGTACCTCCTCGGCCTTTGCCTTTACCACCCCCCCACCTCGGCCACCCCTTTGAGAAACGAGAGATGTGGCTGTAGCGGTGGGAGTGGTGGTGGATGATGATGCAGGAGCATAGGAGGTGGAGGAAGGGAGGGCAGTGGTGGCTGCCGCAACGGCTGCACGGTGAATGCGTTTGTTCAGCAGTGAGCTCCACCAGTCCGTCAGACGTTGAGAGGTGAACTCCCACAAGGCACCAATGCCAGGGGGTGCATCAACTGGAACAGGTATGGCAGCCAAGCATTCAAGCTCAGTGGCCTTCACCTCCCGGAAGATGTCACTGAGTTCAGGAATAAGGCTGTTAACAATAGAAAGAATAGTAGGGAGCTGTCCTCGGGCGGCCTTACCAAGGTCGCGTAGTAGTCGCAAACTGCGAGCCTGGTAGGCATCGGCGGTTTCGTCAGCACTCATGGAGAGCGTGTTGAATTGGACAGTGAGCACGCTCTGAGTAGCATGGCCAGTCACTGTTGTATGCCTCTTGATCAGTGTGTCGGCACCAATAGGGTTAGCAGGGGCGCGGCGTGCTGTGCCCGCGTTGTAGGACCCGATCTCGTTTGTGAGATCATCGGGTCCGCTACAAATGAGAGCACGAACAGTGCGTGCACACTCAAACTCAACAGACACGAAAGGTGGGTTAGCAGAGGGGTTTGGCTCATGGTAGTATTCCCAGAGCTGCTCCCCCTGCACCCAGGCACTGAAGCGGACCTCCCAGGAGTGAAAGGTTAGGTTAGAAGTGAAGTGGGGTGGGTTTGAGTCAAAGTCAGGCTTGCGTTGCACTGATGGGGCGAGTGCTCTGGCTNTGTGCCCGCGTTGTAGGACCCGATCTCGTTTGTGAGATCATCGGGTCCGCTACAAATGAGAGCACGAACAGTGCGTGCACACTCAAACTCAACAGACACGAAAGGTGGGTTAGCAGAGGGGTTTGGCTCATGGTAGTATTCCCAGAGCTGCTCCCCCTGCACCCAGGCACTGAAGCGGACCTCCCAGGAGTGAAAGGTTAGGTTAGAAGTGAAGTGGGGTGGGTTTGAGTCAAAGTTAGGCTTGCATTGCACTGATGGGGCAAGTGCTTCGGCTGCGGCTGCGCCAGCGGCGGCGGCGATTGCGAGAGGATCAGAGGAGGATGAGCCAGCAGCAGCGGATGCGGAAGCGGGGGAAGTGGAGAATGCAGCAGCAATGCTAGCAGACTGTGTGGTGCGCAAGGTGGGCTGAAGACGGTTAAGAACCAAATCAGCAATGTGATATGTAATTGTTTCTTGGTCAGTCTGTTTTGCACGCAGCTTGTACTCAACGGCGCACTGTGTAGCGAGCGCGGTCTGAAGGGCATTACGCTCACGTTGCAACTCACCCTACAAGGCTGCGTATTGGTCATCGTCGACTGGCATGTTTCCAGTGACGCAACTCTGCCAAGAAGATTTCGGCAAAGTTCTCCTTGCCCCAGTGGGCGTGGGAAATGTGTGATGGCTGCGTGGAAGTCCGCTACAAGGCAACAACCTTGTTGCACGAGACACATCAACACAGGAAAGGGCAGGAAGAGAGGGAGAGACCAAGCTCACCAAGCGCTGCGGCGCAGTGAGAACAGTGACGGAAGAGCGGCCGCAATTGAGGAGGCGACCACTGCAACAGCAGTCGAGGCAGAGACGATGAGGCAGGCTACTCCTGTCAACGCTGCAGCTGACAGAATGGAGATGGCTGCAACGGTCGAAACCAGCAGTTGAATGTGGCGTGTCACCGAAGTTGAAGATGAGGGCAAGGAAGATAACGGTGAGGTGGAGATGTGGATGGAGTCAACAGCGCTGGAGAGTGATGTGGCCGCTACATCTGCTACTAATGCGACTGCGTTTGTTGCGGCAGCAATCTGGGTCACTACGTTGACAGTCGCAGCCGCTAAGGGTCCCTGATCAACTGCAGCCAAGGTGTAGATCTCAACAATCCTGCCAGCGGTAGTGCTGGCTGGTGCACGTGTGGCACGTGCGGTAGTTGCAAATGTGGACGCAACATCAGCATTGGACACAAGTGCAGCCTGCAGGGCAAACAGAATGTCAGGTGATGGGGATGACGATGAATCTACAGCTGATGTAGTTGGAGATGCAGTACGGTGGGATGGGTGCGCCTGTGATGCTGCTGTCGTTGAGGGTGGCACTCAGCCACAAGCAACGACACGTCAATGATGTTGGCGCGTCCTATGGGATACAAGTGGGCTTACCGATGTGTGCAGAGGTCGGTGGTCACGTGGTGGCGTCGTAGCTGGCTCGTTCTACGCCGTCGGGGAGTCGTCGGAGGCGGACTGGCAGTGGGCTGCATAGTCCTGCGCGTCTGCCCACTCGTAGTAGTCAACGGGATCGTAATCCTCTCCGGGGTGATAGCTCGAACTGCTGCAACGCACCCTCGACCACACCTCCCTCTCCGCCCGCTCCTCGTAGTATGCGAGCTCTCTGTCGATGCGAGCACGCTCACATGCAGCCGTGGGAGACGTAGGGATTGGCTCGATGTCGGGAGGAGACGCCAGTGCGACAAGTGCCTGGCTGCCCGGAGGGCAGCCTGAGGTGCCAAGAGGTGCACGGAAGAGACGTCGACTGGTGCAATGGCAGTGGAAGCACCACGTGAGCCACGGGTGCGGAGTGTGCTGTTGCAAGAAATGCACGAGAGGCCGGCAGGAGATGAGTGTGGCGAGCTGTGCTACCACGTGGTGGCACCGGTGTGCGTGTGGAAGCCGAGAGTTGGCGGTGTGCGCAAGGACGGCGGTGAAGCTGCGCCAGTCCTTTGCACAGGAGCAGTGCCCCTTGTGAACCACGAGAGCAGAACGTGCTGCTGCGAAGAGAAAGCACCACGTGAGCCACGGGTGTGGAGTGTGCTGTTGCGAGAAGTACATGAACAGCCGATGGACGATGCGCGCGGCGGGCGGTGCTGCCACGTGGTGGCACCGGTGTGCGTGTGGAAGCCGAGAGTCGGCGATGTACGGAAGGACAGCAATGAAGTTGTGCCAATCCTTCCCACAGGAGCAGCGCCCCTCATGAACCTCGGGAGCGGAATGTGCTGCTGGGAAGAGAAAGCACGTGTGGCTATCGGGAGACAGCCGCTGCTATCGGTGCAGACACGTGGTGGCCCCGTCAGAAGTGCAGAGGTCAAGGCTCGGCGGAGTGCGAGAGGAGGAGGGCGGCGGAGAAGTGCCGGTCCGGTGGAAGCAGTGTTAGGTGTTGCAAGATGCAACAGCCGATGTTGTGGCTCCCGCCCGCCTCGGTCATGGGTGGTTGCTTGCGCGGAATCACCCACCACGCTCAAGTGGCCTGACAAGGACCCAGGACTAGCTAGGAGGAGTGGGTCCCCCTTGCTTTGATACTAGTAGGTAGCAGCGGTTAATGAGCAAGCATGAAAGCAGGCAAGTAGGCAAGCGAGAGATGGGGTGACAACCATGGATCGGGGGGAAACTCACTTTCACACAAGTGACAAGAAGTTAGTGAGTAACATGCGAACGAGGTGGTCTGTACCGGTTGATCGGGCCACCCACGCGAGGTGCTCGACGTGGGGCCCGGACACCAGCCGGGTATCGAACCCCACCCTGGAGCGAGCGAGCTCTAGGCGGTACAAACCGGACATGTGGTCCCCAAGGATCTGTTGTGATGTTGTCAGTCATACACAGTTGTACAGTTGGTTGTGACCACTCGGCCGTGTCCATGCTCGTGCAGATCTTTGAGGCGGACCCAGCTGGAGACAAAGTTCCCTGAGGTGATGCTCCACCCGCTAGAGGCAGCCTGGCAGCCTACCCAGTGTACCAGAGGGCTCCCACAGCCCACGGACTACGTTTGGAGGTCTTCAGGATTTTCTCGGTGGACAGCCCTGCCAGGCTGATTTACATGTTTGTTTTCTTACACTCTCCGGCTGTTCCTAGACGTAGGCGTGTGACCAGTCGTTGTGTCTGTCTTTTTGTTGTGCATCCGTAGGATCAGACGGCGCTCCGTTTGGACGCTTGTGCGCAGAATAATGGCCAAAACAGTGGTTTTGGGCCGGTCCAGGTTTGACAGGCACCGCCGTGTGCGCCACCCACCGTGAGCCACGGCGGCTGTTTATGTTGTGGACCTATCATTTGTTATTCCTCTCTGCATTAACTTGAGTTGAAGCTTGAGATACAAGTGCACGTGTCTCTCCCTACCCTTGCTGTCCCTTGCATGACCTGTGTGTCAACCAGCCAGACCCGTGCTGTCAGGCTAGCAAGCAGAAAGGCTAGGAAGCTTCCTGGAATCTTCTCATGGTATCAGAGTAGGCGAGCCAGTGCTCGTCGTGCTGCGCAGCAGAGACGCAGCAGCTGTAGCAGCAGTGAGCAGCAGCAGTGGCAGCAGCCCACAGCAGCAGCAACAGGTCCTGGTTGGACCCATCACCACCCTGAGTCGCTTGAAGCGACAAGAGCACGCAGCGACGCATATGCCATCATCCTGATGCGTCAGAAACCGCAACGGCAGGTTCGTACTGCAGCTGCAGCGTGTCACAACGGCTTGAGGCCGTTGGAGCCCTTACGCGCAGCAGCAGCCGGTCCGAGACCGCCCGTGTAGCGACTTGGAGCCGCAAACCGGGCGAGCAACAGCACCATCAGCGAGCAACAGCAGCAGCGGCAGCCGTGGCCACTCAGGCACAAGAGGCACCAGTACCTTTTGTAGGTGCTGACTCCAGCCGTGCAGCTTCCTGGAAGCCGCACGGACGTGGAGGAGCCGCAGACGCAAATCGCGTCAGTCGCCATCCTCTCTTCACCCGCCTGTGCCGGACTCAAATAGCCACCAAAAGTTGCGCGCTATGGCTCGTTGGAAAGCTTAGATCTCAAGCTTTCCATCGCGCCCTTCCTCGCCTCATTTGGAGCTCTGTAGCCTCCAGCATTCACCGTTCCGCATCACTGATTTGAATTTTTTATTTTTTTCGGCCTGAGCACAAAATCAGATCGTTTTGGCCTTTTTTCCCCACTTTTTGAAGACGCAAATTTCACCATTGTCTTCAGCATCCTCAGGCGCCTCTGTGGTCCAAATTTCGCTTCATTTGGACAACCTTCAATTTTTAGTGGTGAAAATTTTAATCTTTAAATATTCAGCACTTAGCCGATTTTTTGGTCAGAAGGTCGACTTTTGCCACCGTCCTAAATCGGCGAGAAACGCTGACGGTTCTGCGTTCGGACGACTTTCGCACCGCCTCAGCATGGAGCGGAGCAGCTCCAAGGGCAAGGAGCTGGAGGACACCGTCACGAGCGGGGGCCGCAGCCCATGCTCAAAGGCGATTGACTTCCTGCTGGTGGAGCAGTCGTCACTCCGCCAGCGCCAGGATGAGCAGTCAGCTACGCTGCGACAGATCCGCGATGCCTTGGTCTCTCTGTCTGGGACACCGGGACATCAGCCCACGAGAGAGAGAGAGAGAGGCAACCCCATCGGCCCAGGAGTCTGCTGGCCCCACTGCCGCCCCTGCGCAGAGACGAGAGTCCATGGTCGAGGAGTGGGATCAGGCGCCACCTCCCACTGGGGAGGACGCGCTTCGCCGGCTGATGGAGCAGATGAGGAGCCTGCGCATTGAGACACCGGCGCCCAGTCCGAGGGGACAGCAGCAGCAGCAGCAGCAGCA
>SZWC01011217.1:66779-81959 GCA_023375785.1 Penium margaritaceum | reverse complement strand
CCGGTGTGAGTCTTAGCACAACAAGGTTGGCTATGATATCACAAGAGACTAAGAACTTGCAATAGAATAGCTCGTAATGGACAAGACATGCTTGTTGTACCTCAATGTAGTCTGTTGCTTGTGCATCTATTATTGGCATTTGCCAATAATAGATAGAGTCTGGCAAACTCCTAAGCTTTCGTGCATCAGGCTGCAGAGCTCCTGAAGCGCATCAGTCTGTGCTTGGTGTTGTTGGTGCATCTGGTCCTTGTGTTGGCAGATCTCATCCTGAACACGGCGGAGGTCATTGATTTGTTATGATCGTGGGATCGTCATCCCTAATAGTGAGGATGCTTAGGGATCCAATGGCTCCTTTCCCTTGTCATTGCTTGATCCCATGTGCGTCCACTGGTATGAGCTGGATTATCAAAGTGGCCAAAAGAAAAAACACCATCAACACTTCTTGAGGAGTCGGCAGAAAAAAAGATGACATCTTGGCCAAAACGTTGACCAAGGACATGATGATATGAGCAACCCATGTATTGCCATACGTAAGGGTATGCCGATGCCAACAGATGGACTTCGGGTTTCATAACGATTGGAACTTGTTGAACCTCCTTTGGAACATCCGTTTCCTCCAATTTCCCCCTCTTTACTTCATTTCTTTAGAGACATCCGTGCACCTTCGCATGGCATGGATGAAGGGGCAACCTCGCCACCGGCTCCGACATCAGCTCCTACAGCTATGGCTTCTTTTTGCTGATTCTGGCGCACAGAGGCATACAAGGCCTGGGGGTTGATCTTCTTTTCTCTCGGCATCAATCGGTTGGAAGTGAGGGAACTAGTCATGCTTTGCAGGAGTGGTACCCTCCAGCAGTTGCACCGCTCGCCCCTTAGCTCGAGTCCTTTGACCCACCTGAGGGCTTGCTCCTTGACCTCCTCACCAAGGACATGGTGGTGGAGGCTTTGTGGGATGCTCCATGGGGTTCAGGCATGGGGCCAGAGGGTCTCACCTATGACATGCTGCCTGATCTTGTCTTGGACACTCCAGGCGGTCCTCAGTCCTTGGCAGCAGAGGTGCGAACAAGTCTAGCCGGACAGTTACCAAGGGAGGCGGCTATCTTCATGGGACACAGTCGCCTGATCCCATTACTTAAGGGGGATGTTGAGGAGGAGCGAGTGAGATCTATTGCCATGGAGAAGGCATTCGTCAAGCTTGCAGGATCTTGTTGATCCGGGACAAGGAGAAGATCAAGAAGGCGTTGTTGCCACCCCAGTTTGTGGTGGGAGTTTTGACGTGTTCGGCTTTGCTAGTGCGATGCGTGTGGGCTATCTTGGGCAGTTATCCTGTGTATTGGCTTCTCCCGTTTTGGCATCCGCAAAGCCTTTAATGAGGTCAAACTAAACAATGTATTTGAAACAATCCGTATCAAAGGCCTCGGATCCTAGATTCCCTTCCTGCGTTTTTTCTATATGTTTTTGGGGTAGTTGTTCTTCGGAGTGAGTGCACCAACAACCTTAGAGAGTCAGTAGGGCGTGCAACAAGGGGGCCCGTTAGGACATGTACTCATTGATCTCGCCCTCTCACGTCCTACAGGCAGGGGCGATGGAGCTGCTCAGTCAGGGGGGTGCAGATTTGGGGCATGTTGGCGCCTTCTAGGATGACACCATGATCTGTGCAAGATCAGATGCCCTCGCCAAGTGCTTCCGTGCCATGCTCAAGACTGGGTAGTCAAGGATTACAAATCGTGCTGAGGAAATGTTTGTTGTGGTGGAGGACGTTTGAGGTCATTTCTGAGGAGTTAGCAGCGATTCCTTCAGCCCCAGATGGTGTGGTGCTCTAAGGTTTTCCAATGGAGACAGAGAGTGTTTGGAGAGGATGGGGGGAGGAGTGGCTGCTGGATGAGACTCAAGATTTATGGGTGTTGCCACAATTGGAGGATCCTCATGCAGCCATGACAATGCTCCGCCTGTGCATCGTGCCTCAGGCTGACTTTTGGGTTCGGGCACTACCTCAAGATCCAGAGTGGCAGAGGATAATGGGAGGATTTGACTCCACAGTGTGGACTAGTGTATTGGTGGTTATTGGGGTGGTGGAGGCTCCGGGAGGCTCTCATGTGGCGGCCTTGTAGAAGACAGTGAGGCTCCAGGTGCACCTGCCATTCGATGAGGGGGGGATGGGCCCTTTTGCAGCTGAGCGGAGGGCACACTTTGCTTGTGCTTGCTTGTCAGCAACGTCGCTCCATTCGCTGTTGGAGATCTTTGGCTGCCTTGTCCCTGGAGCTAGGCAGGTGGACTTGGTGTTCCCCTTTGGGAGGAGGCGATGGAGGAGCTGCCGACGTCCATCGTGGCCAACCTCCCAACACTGGAGACACTCACACAGTGCTCGGGACGAGGTTTGTACTAGAAACCATGTCTGTCCTTCTTTCATTTCAAGTGCTTGAAATGTTTGGAGGAGGTGGAAGATGTGCGCAATGCAGTGTTCTAAAAGGCCCGTGGTCCGGAGGTGTTGGGCAATGGGGTCGAGAGGCGCGGCCCTCTGGCTACAAGTGAGTCCCACTGGCACAGGGGATCGCATGTACTTGGCTCCGGCTGATTTCCATCCTGAGGCTCAACTCTGGCTTGGGCTGCCCCTTGGGTACCTAATCCATCATGATGGTCATGGCCTACTTCCAGCAGAAGTGACACGACAGTCGGAGTCAAGGCCTATAATCCGGGTCTACAATGCAATTCGTGATGAGTTGGTGGAGATCTATCGTAAGCACTCCGTGCACAGGATGGTGGAGCCGGAGAACCTGCTATCTGGGGGGTTCCAGCCGGACGTTCTCGTTTTTGACTCGGCGCAAAGCAAAACATGGGTGGTGGATGTCACCACTGGGGATGTGCAATTGGACAAGGTGAGGGATGAGGTTGAGGCGCTAGCAACGGCTGAGACCTGGACGGAGACGGAGTACAAGGCTGCGCCTGGTGTCTTGCCCGGGTGGAGACTGCGCACAGTCACGTGGGAAACCTTTGGCGGCTTGGGCCCAGATGGTTGGCAATTCATCCGTTGGTTGGCATTGTTTTTCTTTGAGAGGGATCGTGGCCAGAGTAATGCGGCAGATCAGCCAGGGTGGTCGATGCGAGAGGTGACTTTGTTCCTTCAGTGGCTCTCGATTGCGGGGATCCTGCTGCAGTGCAGAGTGATCCGCGACTTCAGCTTGTGGTGGGGCGATCTGGACTTGTCAGTCGACGCGGATTCCACCATCCCGCCACCGATGCTATGGCCACTTGGCCCTTTTGCTCTGTCAGATGTCTTTTACACTGATCCTCTAGAGGGGGAGGAAAACTCATTGGCAGTCTTATTCTTGCACCCCTCTTTTCTTCTTTTCTCTTCCACCTCATTGTGCTGAGGGTAGCAGCTTTTTCCATAGTACCACGTGCTTGTACCAGTCCATGGCGGCATTCATTGTTCCTTCAAAATATATATTTGACTTGAAAAAACAAAAACGAAGCCTCTCACGGTAGATTCCATGTGCGATGACACTCACATATGAGTCGTTGGCCTCTGATGTCCATCCATCCATCGTGAAGCTGATTTTTTGTTCGTAATCAAGAAGCATCTGAAAAACTTCTGCGTAGAAGCGAGGATATGCATCAGCAATAAGACGAGAAACTGTTTCTTCTAAAGAAAAATAGTGACTGGGTTCACATGCTAAAAGGCCTCTTGAAGCCAGTCAGACTCAACTACTGCAAAAGCCAAATCTTTCTCCACAAACGCATTCCTGATGCAGCTCTGGAAAAAGTGGAATCCCAGATTAAACGGATGGGAGGGACATTGTCCTCCACTGCATCCTGCACCGCGAGCTGGACCCCACCACTTTGCACACATCTCCCAAACCCTCTCGTATGGGGATTCCCTACCCTCATCCTTCCTTGCACTTCTTCACCCCCTCGCCCCATCCTTCCCCTCCTCCACCCTCTTCCTGGCCGCCGCCTTCCTTCTCCCCCACCTTGCCCCTTCTCTCCTCTCCTCCCTTTCCAATTGTCTCAGCATTCCTTTCATCTTACCATCCGTCATTCCCTTCTCCTTCTTCCTTTCATTCTCCCTCTCGTCCATCATCCATCCCCTTTTCCAGCTCTACCCGCTCTCTTTTCAATCTCCAGGGAACCTCAGTCCCCCTCCTAGCCCCGAATTCCGTCCACCACCCTCCTTACCCCTCTCAAATCCCCATCCCACCACCTCCTCACATTCCCATCTTCCAGCACCCTCACCTCTCTTCCCTGCCTCCCTCCCTCCGAGCCTCTCCTCGGTGCCCTCATCGCCTGACCGCCTTGTGCCTGGGCTGTTCCCTCCTCGCACTTTGGCCCTTGCTCGCGCCGCCCCTCCCCTCCCACCCGCGCAACCACCCGTAGTTGCATGGGCCTTTGGATGATGCAGCGTGGTACTTCCTCCCCCCTGTCCTCCTCTCCTTGACAGCCTCCCATTGAGTGTGCGCCTCTGTGTACAACTCCACACCCTACAGCATCGACACAGAGCCATGCAACGCCTTTCCTTTGCACGGATTCCCCTCCCTTCTCTCCCCTCTCCAATCACGCACCTCCTTGGATTTGCACAATGTGGGATGGGGTAGAGCTTTTTGATAGAAACTTAGGCAGCCCTCAGGGAGGTGATTGGGCTAATCAAGAGCCCCTAGGCAGGACCAATTGTATGCAAGAGACAAGTTGGAGGTTGTACAGACAAAATCACGGAAGCGTGTAAAGTTTTGTAGAGAGCACAAATGGCTGGTTTAACTCATGGATGAGAAAGTGAATTAGCATAGCTTTCTAACAAGCCTAAATATGCTCAAAGGCGCATGGATCTGGAAGAACTACCTTGTCAAAGTTCACCTCCTAGCACACTCCTAGGCTAGCGGGATGAGCGGTAGTCACACTCTCATACAAGAGAATTACCATCCCTACCACGTGCACAACCAATAACATTGATGGGGACCTTCCTTGAAGATCCTTGAAGGTCCTCCTGCTGCCTTTCTACCTTGAATCCCACTCCAAGCCTCCCTGGCCAATAGTTCTGGCCGTCATTGGTGCTGGTAGTACAAGAGCCGTCACTTGAACCTGACCCACTGCCACCAAACCTTGAAAATCCGTTACCCTCAAACGGATTCTGAATTGAGTTTTTCAAATTGCTAAAGAGCCAGGAAGAAGTCCTCTATGGATCTGTTGTGCCTGATGATTTTTTATCCAGCAACCCACTTTGGTCACTTTTTGGCACCCTATATCCATCATTCTCTCACTTTGCGAGAATGAAAATCACACATGTCCACATTGTGTCCTCAGTTGCGAAAAGCAATGTGCTGCCAATGGCTTGGTCAGAAAATCTGCCAACGACATGCATGAGGGGCAGAACTTGATGTGCACCACCTCCTTTGCCACAAGCTCGCAGACAAAGTGGTAGCACAAGTCAATATGTTTGGTGCAGACGTGGAACTTTACGTTCTTTGTGGACATGATACGGCTCATATTGTCACAGTAGATGGTTGTTGTTGTTTTCTGCTGCTGCCCAGGACTTGCTTGCAGCTCACACAGCCACACTGCTTCCTTTGTTGCTTTACTCAAAGCAATGTACTCCGCCTTGGTGGAGGAGAGAGCAATACACTTCTGCCTTTTTCTCATCCAGCTGATTGTTCCTCCTCCAAGAAAAACCAAAAAACCACTAGTCGATCTCCTTGTGTCCATATCTGTGCCCCAGTCTGCGTTGATACAGCTGATGAGGATGGGGCTGCTGTTTCTATTGAAGGTGAGGCTGGTGCTGCTGTGGAGGCAGTATAGCATGCGCTTGACCGCCTCCCAATGTGGCACACCTGGGTTGGTACAGAACTCGCTTACTGCTCCCATTGCTTGGCTGATGTTGAGGCGCATGCCGACTGCACGCACCTTCACATCTGGATGTATGAGGTTCCCAACTACTTCTTGGTATGGTACCATCTATATGTGGTTGCTATGTTGCTTGCCGTGAGGATCTTGCGTGATGCTCAACTTCGCTCCCACTTTCAGTGGTGTTGCCACCATTCGTGCAACTCCCATGCTGAAGTGCTTGACAATGTCGCTCACGTATGTGAGTGACATCGTCATTTGTGAGCGTCATCTGCGACAGCTCCAAGGTCTCTGGCTGTCAATCACGCTTCACCTCGAGACCCAGGTAGTAGCTCAGCTCTCCCTTGTCCTTCATATAAAACCTGGCTGCAAGGGACTGCTTGGAATCTTTGAGGAGAGACTTTGAGTCTGATGCAGTAAGCAAGTCATCAACATAGAGCAGGATGATGACCTTGCTTTTGTCTTGTGTGCGCCCATTGACCGCATGATTGGCGTTCCTGCGCACAAAACCAAGGCTACCTAGCTCGTCATCAATCTTGTGGTACCATGCACGCGACACTTGCTTCAGGCAGTAGAGTGCCTTCACAAGCTTGCACACATGGTCCTCCTGCTCTTCCACCACATACCCCTCCAGCACACATCCACCTCAAGCTCACCATTCAAAAATGCTCATCTCACATCCATCAGGTGCACCTCCTAGTCCATGGCAGTGGCAAGTGCAAGGATTGCACAGATGGAGGGAAACTTTGTGAGGGGTGCAAACATCTTGTTGTAATCCACACCCTCAGTCTGCACATACCCCTTCGCAAGAAGCCGTGCTTTGTACCTGAGCACCTTACCATCAACACCACGCTTGCACCAGAAGATCCACCTGCAGCTGATCACCCTGCTGCCATGTGGAGCTTTCTTGAGAGTCTAGGTCCCGTTCTTCATGAGTTCCTTGTATGTCAATGCGCCAGAGAGCAACGGTCTAGAAAACGGGTCCCGACATGGGAGGCCGCCAACCGCTCTTGGTATTGGAACCAAGATAACATATCACCCTCAAACGAGGGATCCGCACTTTAGGTTCGTTTTGTTTGCAACCTCACCAAGTCCGCATATTGGTCTTTAGTGTCTACCTTTGGTTGGACACTCTATGAGGAGTCTCAAAGGCAAGAAGTGTAAATGGATGCATGCAAGGTACAGGCTTTTATACTTGCAGAGCGTTGCTACAGCTTCTGCTTGTAGTGCCTCCACTGGAGCCAACCTCAACCTACAGTCCTACTTGGCGCGTCCTTAGACCGCCAAGCTTCATCCTCAAGCCAGGCTCTAGTAAGCTTCCTAGAAGCTCCCTGTCCCGGTTTTGGCCACAAAGAAAATTGCGGCCGTCGCGGGATCTGAACCTGCAACCTCTTGTTTGAGACTCCGGTGCCTATTCAACCATGCCAAAAAGATATGGTTCTTATGATGAGCCACATGGGACATACCCATTATGGGCAGTGCATTCCTGGCCCATCTCAGAACAGACCAAGGGGATGTACTCCATAGAGCAGTGCATGCCTTGTCTGTATGTGTAGTTAGCCAGCTAGGTAGTGGACAAGGTGCATACTATTTCAACAAATCTCTCCCTTGCACCTCTGTCCATCTGGCGCTTACTGGGCTCCATCAATGCCTTGGGGCTCACCCTTCCTCTGTCGCACTCCTTATGCCGAATCCACGAATGCCTGCATAGTGCAAGTCGCTCTCCAGCGGCTTGGTCATGCAGTTAGCAAGCATGCACTTCGTTCCGCAGTGTTGCAAATCCACCATATTCTTCATGATCAGGTCATGTGAGTAGTCGTAACCTATGTGGATGTGCTTCGTTTGCCGGGAGATAATCTCATCTTCAGTCATCGAGATGGCACTCATGTTGTCCACGTGTATGACCGTGGCGTCCTTCGGTGGCACTGTCAATTTGCCAAGTAGGTTGTGCAGCCACTGAGTCTCCTTGCACAACTCAGACATAGCAACGTACTCTGCCTGAGCCGTGGACACGGAAACACAATCCTGCTTCCTGCAAGCCCATGAGATGGAAACGCCATTCAAGTTGCACACGTATCCAGAGGTGGGTTTCCTTTCACCAAGATTTCATCCCCAGTCAGCGTTGGTGTAGCACTTCAGGCGAAGGGGTTCCGCTCCTTCTTGGCCTCCAAGGACGAGGCCCATGTGACGTGCCTTCTGCAAGTAGCGCAAGATGCGCTTGACTACCTGCCAATGTTGTGGCCTAGGGTTGGCCACGAATCTGCTCACCTGTCCCACAGCATAGCAGATGTCCAAACGAGTCCCTACCATGGCGTACATGATGCTACCCACGGCGGATTGGTAGGGGATGTCTTGCATCTCCCTTTGTTCTGCTTCATTGCTTGGCAACATGGAGGCCTTCAGCTTTGTATCAGTTGTCATTGGGGTGCTGACAGGTTTGCAATTTTCCATGTGGTAGCGCTTCAGTACCTCACTGATGTATTTGGTTTGGTTGAGCTCGATGGTACCTACTACTCGGTTGCGGTGGATGGCAATCCTGAGGTAGTACTCGAGAGGATCCATGTCCTTCATCTTAAACCTTTTGCTGAGGTCAGACTTCAGCTCATCCAGTAGCTCGACCGAAGATGAGCAGATGATCAGATCATCCGCGTACAACGCAACCAGCATCAGCCCTCTCCCATCATTACGCACGTACATGCTCGGGTCATTCTGGTAATGCGCGAAGGAGAGACCGGTCATGAAACCATCCATATCTTTGTACCACATCCTTGGGGCCTGGTTTAGCCCGTAGAGCGCTTTCGCCAACTTGCACACCTTGCCCTTGGGAGCTTCGACTCCTACAGGCACCTCCATCAGCACTTCCTTGTCAGGATTTCCATAAAGAAAAGCTGTCCTAATGTCCATCAGGTGTATCTCCAGGTTCTTTGTGGCTGCAATGCCAAGGAGAGAGCGGATGGAGGCAAAGGTCACAAGGGGCGCGAACACCTCATCGTACTCGGAGCCACTACCCTTGCCTTGAAATTGTCGATGCTGTCGTCTTGCTTCTTCTTCACTTGGAGGACCCGCTTGGATCCCACCACGTGGGCCTTGTCGGGTCTATCCACCAACACCCACGTGCCATTCTCGGCAATGGACGCGGGCTCGCTATCCACTGCCTCCTTCCACTTGGACGCATCTGGGCCATTCATCGGCTGCGNCCAACTTGCACACCTTGCCCTTGGGAGCTTCGACTCCTACAGGCACCTCCATCAGCACTTCCTTGTCAGGATTTCCATAAAGAAAAGCTGTCCTAATGTCCATCAGGTGTATCTCCAGGTTCTTTGTGGCTGCAATGCCAAGGAGAGAGCGGATGGAGGCAAAGGTCACAAGGGGCGCGAACACCTCATCGTACTCGGAGCCACTACCCTTGCCTTGAAATTGTCGATGCTGTCGTCTTGCTTCTTCTTCACTTGGAGGACCCGCTTGGATCCCACCACGTGGGCCTTGTCGGGTCTATCCACCAACACCCACGTGCCGTTCTCGGCAATGGACGCGGGCTCGCTATCCACTGCCTCCTTCCACTTGGACGCATCTGGGCCATTCATCGGCTGCGCCACTGTGGATGGCTCTCCCTAAGCCATGCATGACCAGCTAAGGCCAGTCTAGTCGTCCTCATATCGCAAAAGGTGCTCTCTCTGGCCGCAAACTGCGCCAGGGTAGTGGTGCGGCTTCTTGCTTTGGTGCTGGTGCTTCCGTAGGTGGTGGTTTGTCGTCGTCGTCATCGTCAGAAGAGTCGTCAGACACCAAGTCAGACTCGAAGCCTCGAACGCCTCGGTATGTGCGTCCATGTCTGATGCTATGTCATCCTCCACAGCTACTCTCCCATTCCCACCACCTACTGGCAAAGCAAGCCAGTTGTATGGTGCTTGGTCTCCGGACTCAAGCAACACTATCCACTCTCCCGCTTTGGGAGCGAGGTTTGGGTCCAGCAGCTCTCCCTTTTCAAGGGTGCGTTCGTCAAACACGACGTCACGGCTCCTGACGAGCTTGCCTACTGCCTGGTCCCAAAGTCGATAGACTTTGTGTGCTGTGTCGTACCCAACCATGACGCACTTCCTGAAACGTGCGTCCAGCTTGCCTCCACCTTCTCCGGACTGGATCTTCACCCATACAATTGACCAAAACACCTTCAGATGAGATGCGTTGGGTTTCTTTCCCAACCATGCTTCGTGTGGGATCTTTAGCTGCTTGTCCTGCTCCTTTTCATGCTTTCGCAAGGCGGTCACTGGTGTGAGGTTCAACAAGTAGCAAGCCGTTGTTGCTGCTTCAGCCCAAAAGCAAGGTGGGAGTTTGGCATCGAAGAGCATGCTTCGCACCATGCCAAGTAGGGCTTGGTTCATCCTCTTGACCACGCGGTTTCTTTTGAGGGTTGTAAGGGGTGGTTTGCTCGTGGCAGATGCCATGGTGCTTGAGCCAAGGCTTCCATGCCTCCTGCTCACCCCTGTTGTCACTTCGGAGCATCTTCACTTTCTTGAACGTTTGCCGCTCTACCATGGCGAGGAACTCGAGGAGCTTCTCCTTGACCTCTCCCATTGTTTTGAGGAAGTAGATCCAAAACTTGCGGCTGTGGTCATCAATGAAGGTCAAGAAGTACTTCCTTCCTTGGTTAGACTGTGTGCGAAAGGGTCCACACACGTCACTGTGTATCAGTTCCAAGACATGCTCTGCTGGCTGACCTCCTCTCCCAAACGGCTTCTTCTTTGCCTTTGCTTGGAGGCATGGTTCACACAATGTACACCCTTCACCATGCTTCATGGTGCACCCTTCCATTCCGCGGACTACCTCTTGCTCTTACATCTTTTGCAGCGTGCTGTTGGCCACGTGGCCGAATCGCTGGTGCCAGATATTAGCATCAGTGTCCTTAGTTGATGTGGCAGCCGTAATGGTCGCCGGTGGTCCCGGCTTTGGTTTGAAACACGTAGAGGTCGTCGACTCTTGGAACTTGAAGCATGAGATCGTCTTTGGTGTACAAAATCTGGATGTCCTCGTTTTTTAGGGCCACCGCTTCCTTGTTGGTGAACACCACTGTCATGTTGTTGTCGGTGATTTGTGAGACGGACAGCAATTTGGCTGCAAAGGAGGGCATGTACACCACCTTTTGAAGGTTGACCACCTTCTCCCCACGGTTACCGTCGAACGTGATCACCTTGTCCCCTTTGCCTATGGCTTGGACGACGACATTATTTGCACACTTGATGCGCATGACAGATTTGGCCATGGAGACAAATCCACCCTTCTCTTTTGATGAGTGGTCATCGGTGCCCGAGTCAAGGGCAAATGCCCCGGGCCTAAGGATCGCTGGGCCCTTCATGGGCAGCCCCCTAGCCATCATGTTGGTGAGCTCCTTCTTCTCCTTTCCACCTTTGTTCCCGCCTTCTCTCTTGGGACTACGGCAGTCCCTAGCCAAGTGCTCAGCCTTGCCACAGTTGTGACAGTTGCCGGGCTTCTTGGAACTCTTCCTGCCACCATTGCCTTTCCCTCCACCGCCACCACTTCCGTTGTTGCCTTGACTGGAGCAAGAGCTTGCACGTTGTCCACCAAAGCGAGGGGCATAGGCTGAGATGTTTGCCTCACTGCCATTGCGTCGCATGGACTCATTGCGGACGTGTTCGGCGACAGCCTCATACGTCAGATCTGCCTCCTTCCAAATGCCAAATGCGATGATCAAGGACCCCTAGGTTTCCGGCAGGGACATTAGAAGGATCATGGCACGCATGTTGGAGTCGAGATTCCATTCCATTTGCTGGACCACCTGCAGCACGTTGTCAAATGACTGCAAAAATACGTGTATCGATTCTCCTTTGCTCACCCTCATCGACATCGTATTGCATGAACGGTGTTATCAACGACCTGCAACTGTTACCCACACCACTTGCAACTGCGACTGTCATGCAGCAGCACCATCGCCTGTATCGCAGCTGCTGCTCCTCTACAGCAGCACCTGCAATCTAAACTGCGAGCATCCCAAACAGGCACGGCCAGTCATGCTAACTACGGAAGCCAGGGAAACCCATTTTTAGTCCCTCCTGTATGCCGCGTTTTCCTGCTTCACTTTCTCTATAGAGCGACCGCATGCACAGGTGCAAGCCACCGCAACAACCTCTAGTAGCCTTGCTGGTTTCCACAGCTATGGAAAACTTCTGCTGGGAATCTCTGGTCCCCATTATCTTTTTTTTTTTTTGCCACCACCAATAGTAAGCTGCAGCCACATACATGTTCAGCAGCAGCAATCACGCAATCCATAGCAGCATGGCATCATTGTAGCTGATGCGGATAGCCTCTAGAAATCTTGACTGCCCCACTGGCTGGGACTGCCTCCTCAGCCTCCAGCATTGTCTCGCGGTGCTGCAACAGTGCACACAGTGGCAGTGTTGCTGCGCTCGCCAATCTGGCGTCTCCTCCTGAATCTCCGCCAAACTACTCGCCACCTCACAAAGAAGCGGACGTCCTTAACATAGAATACGTGGCCCACTATGAGGAGCAGCTCTGGCATGACCAGAACTGCAAGTAAACGTGAGATGTTTCTATGCCAGTACCAAGAGAGTACAACTCCAACAAGGTCGTTGCCAAATACGAGTGCCCGAAGGAGAAGACGGACAGTCAGGTGTACACCATGGATGACTTTCCTGTCAGCGGTTTCTTACTTCACTAAGGTCCAACCACTGTACCCATGCACAAATAGCCAGTAAGAACGACCTATTTTTCCCTTGCTGCATCCCCCACCCCTCCCCCTAGCAACAACAGCATCATCAGCAGCAGCCGCAGTCACAGTGTCAGCAACAGTCACAACTGTAACAGCAGGACCAGCAGCAGATGCAGCCGCAAACGTAGCAGCAGCAGACGTAGCTGCATCCTTAGAAATAGCATCAGCCTTCACCTTTGGCTGGCTCTCAGTGAACTGTTTGATGCATGAGGGTGATTGTGCAGCAGAGGCAGTCATTCTTGTGCCATTTTCCATTCTTGACCCTGCTTCTGCTGCTGCTGCTGCTGCTTCTGCTGCTGCTGCTGCTGCTGCTGCTGCTACATTTTCTGCCACTGCCAGAGTCTCCCAAGTACCAGCTGCCACTGCTGGTGGCTGGGCTGAGGAAACTTTCACGCTGGCCACTTGTACATGAGGAGATTTTTCCAGGGTATACGTGAATGTTGCTCCGCAGATCCCTGCGGAATCAGGGGCCACTTCCCTATCTGCTACATCTGCTGTTATGTTAGACTTAGTTGTTGTCCAGCCCATCCATGCTACCGCTCTCTTTTCTGTTGTTTTCAATGCTGCATCCAACTCTCTCAGTATGATGCACATCCACACCATAAGAAGAACTGTCTTCAAGGCTGTACTGAAAGCTTTCCTTGCCTCCTGGTCTCTGCTACATCATGGTCTTGGTGTTCTCCACCTCAGCAGTTTCGGTTCTTCCAACTCTGTTTCTTTTGCTTCCATGTTCATGGCATGGTGAGCACTCTGCATCAACCTGTCTCATCTTCCTCTCTATGCGCCCCCTTTGGAAGCTCACAGAAAGGAAGAGGAGATGATTTTTGGTAGGTTACTCTTCCAGATCACAATGCACCCACCACACCCATAGACCACATCTTTGCTTCGCTCATCCATTAGGACAAGGAAAATGCTACCAAATTATTATTCACACGTTCCTTTCTGTATTTGCCTTATCTTTCATCATGCATGATCATGATGATGTCCTTTCTGTGCTATAAATGCAGCTGCAACAGACACATCTTGCCCTTGATTCTGCAGAGAATCATCAGCAAGATGAAGACTCCACTGAGGACAAATGGGCTGAGCCTAACCGCTCTTGTCATGTATCGTCTTCTCCTAGCACATAGCCCTGATTTCTCAGTTTCTGCTGCCATTGGCACCACTACAGCCACTGACGCCTCTGCCACTGGTTACACTAACACCTCGGGCAGTAAGTTTGCTTTTGCTGGTTCCATTGATCAGTCTGCTGCTACAGATGCACTCATGCATGTAATTTCACCTCTGACTTGCCATCATAACTTTGAGACACTGCCTACGCTCTCGAATACTAAGCTTACATTGTCCTCTAGGGAAGTGAGCTTCAATGCGTGGGAGCAAGGTGCACAGATGTTGCAATACTAGTCTCAATCTTATGCGTCTGCTGCAAATGACATGTTTTGTAACCTGCTAAGTCTGCTTGTGCAATTCACACTCTCATGAATGATGGCCCAGATAATCTCACGGACAAGAAAAGCTCTTACAATACTAACACTGCACACGACATGCCTCCTGATCCTATTGGCACCTATGCACGCATTTTCTTCTGAACCACTGTCACTGGTCATGCTTCACAGTGTGCACTGACCATCCTGTTTAATAAATTGCACATATGCGCCGATGAGACAGCTGACGCCTATGGGTATGCAGCCTAAAGCTGCTTCTCAACCTAGGCAAGGCAGCACCTGGTCGGCTCTGAGCTTTCCCCTCTCTGGCGTCTTTGGGCATGTTGTCACTGCTGATATTGAGCATATTGCTTCTGAGCCTGTTGCTGCAGATGTACCCTCAAGCATTGGTGCTCTCTATTCGTTCACCACAGCCGTCCTCACAGACTGGTAAAATAGCCCACAGAACATGTACTGCCACTGCGCCACTGTCGCTGCGTTGTAGCCGCTATTCCTTCATCTTCACCTAAATCATCCTCCTCCCCTTCCAGCACCTCATCTACCTCTTTTTGTGGCGCTAGTTTCACTTTGGGAGGGGGAGGGACTGAGTGAGTTAAGGGGATGGGAGTGGAGGGAATTATAGCGCTGGGGGAAGCCGTGGTAGCAAGGATCACATCTCATGTCTTCATTCCCTGCCTCATCCTTCTCTGGTCCTACCTTCTGGAACTCTGGTTGAAATGGGCCTATTGCACACACACCAGTTTGGCCTCCGGCTTGTTACCAGAGCATTTCCCGCTTCTACCACCAGTTCCTCCAGAACCTCCACCTAGGCTGGTTTTTCCTCCATTGGTCAGCTCCTCAATGTTGCAGTTCTTCCTCTTGAACCCTCTGTTCCCTGCTGGTTTCCTCCTCCTGGATAGTGATCCTACTATGTACCTCCATTCACCTACTTTAATTAGCCCTCCTGGCTCCATGATGGTGACCGACCTGTTGGCCTGAGGGTGAGTGTGCACCCTGGAGGGTCCCTAGCAGTGGCTGGTTCACACCACCAACTGTTTTTGCAGAGACTGAAACTGTGGAGGCAACTGGTTCCAAGGATGGCAAAATCTGGTCAGAGAGTGAGGCAATAGTTTTGTCCTCAATTGGATGGGAATTAACACTTGATCAAGGCTCACAAGCAGT
>SZWC01011217.1:17218-43511 GCA_023375785.1 Penium margaritaceum | reverse complement strand
TATGTCTATGTCTATGTCTATGTCTATGTCTATGTCTATGTCTATGTCTATGTCTATGTCTATGTCTATGTCTATGTCTATGTCTATGTCTATGTCTATGTCTATGTCTTTGTCTATGTTTATGTCTATATCTATCTCTTTACCTACATCCTCATCTTTATATATATAGATATAGATATAGATGGACCGAGGGGCTTCTCACGGCATTGTAAGCAACGAAATTGTTTGAAAGCTGGGTTTGCAGACCAAAGCAGGGTGTTTAAAAGAAATATTGTGGATGGGAGATTACAGGCACGGAGACTCCACGAACGACTATGACTATAAGTGGGAGACTTGCGCGATGTATCGCTCTGGAGGTCATTTCCATTGAGTGATCACAAAATTATTCTCGAATGCAACTTCCTATACCGGCAGAATGCACAATCTCATTAGAACAGTGGTGACGTCTATGTGGAAGTCAAGCATCAGTTTCCATGCGTGAGGTGAAAAACAACAGCGGAAGCAGTAGAGGTGGAAGCAGCAAAAGAAGCCACACCAACCAAGAAGCGACAACCAATGCAGTCGAAATCCCTTAATGTGGCCAAGTAATGTAGTCGATAACGGGCTCATGCGTGGCTCATACATCTCAACCCTAGTGGAGGAAACAAAAGTGGCAGTAGCTGACTCATCATCCTTAACAGCCTCATAAGCCTTATTGGCCTTATCGGCATCAACAAAGTTCGCGATTATTCTCGAGGAGTTCGCACCTCTCATCCGAGATTTTATGAACGTATTCCTTGAAGAACTTCTGAAAACCTTACCACCTCAATGCGACATCGACCATCACATTGAATTGAAACCAGGCAGCAAACCCATCATTCAAGGAGCCTATTGGATGAGCGATTATGAGCTGACCAAGTTCGAAAAGTAACTCGACAAGATGCTTGGTCCATGGTTCATGCGCCCATCCACGGCACCATACGCCACACCTGTACGGCTCGTAGAAAAAAAAACTGGCAAGATGCAGATGTGCATGGACTACTGAAGGTTGAGTGTCGCTACCATCAAGAACCGCTTCCCTCTTCTTCGAGTCGATGAACTTTTTGGACAACTCTGAGGGGCCCGAGTTTTCACCAAAACCGACCTACGTAACGGTTATCACCTGATCTTCATGGTGTACACCGGCATCAAGAAGATGGCATTTTGAGCATGCTATGTGCATTTTGAGTTTGCAATCATGCCATTTGGACTCATGAATTCCCCAACAACGTTCATGGTGGCCATAAACAACATTTTCAACCCGTACCTTGTCCATTTTGTCGTGGAATACCTCGACGACATGCTGGTGTATAGCCCCATCCTAGAGGAGGACAATGGACATCTCCGAGAATTTCTTGACGTTTAGCAAAGTGATTCTTTTTGGGAAACTCCCAAGGTGCAACTTTGGTCGCCGGTCAATTGAGTTTTTAGGTCACATCATCAATGATAGGCAGATCACCATACATGCAAATTAAGTGGCAGCGGTTGCTGATTTGCCGACTCTGACAAACATCCAAAACGTCCAAGTTTTTCTTGGCTTTTATAATTTTTACCGCAGTTTTCTATGGGATTAGGCCGGAATGTTCATACCTCTCTTCAACCTCACTAGAAACGAAAATGAGTGGTAGTGGAGAGACAGTGAACAAGAAGCATTCTCATCTTTGCGGAACTCTCTGACCTCGGCGCCAGCCCTACAATTAGCCGATCCAATGGTCGACTACGTCATGGCTGCAGACGCCTCCGATTGAGCCACTGACGCGCTACACTAGCAAGACTACGGCAATGGAAAACAACCGGTTGTGTATTTGTTACGCATGTTGCGTGAATCGGACCTCAAAAACGCCATAGACAAGAAGGAGCTGCTTGCGGTCGTACACTCCTTTAAGACATGGCGGTATTATCTTGAATGCCACTAATGTGTTGTGCGGATGGACCATCATGCACTCAAATATTTCAAAACGCAACCAAACCTCAGTCAACGTCGAACCCGATGGATGGAGTTCCTTGAATCTGGGTTTGACTACGATATTGAGTACCGGCCAGGAAAAAAAACCCAGTGGATGCACTCAACCGCCAACGACACCCGATGCTTCAACTACAGCAAATCCGAATCTCAAGAAGTTGTTCTTACTTGACTATGACGAGCATGGTGGATACGACAAGGCAAAGTTCTCGTATGACACATCCTATTGGTGACGATTCTTCACTCGCCCGGTGGTCGTGTCCTCGAATGATGAACTTTGCCGCATGATGCTTGAAGACTGCCAAGACACCAGTCCAATTGGACATTTTAGAGAAGACAAGACATTGAAGAAGCTGGCGAAGCACTACTGGTGGAAGAAGATGCAAACCGACGTGGCTAAATTCTGCAAATCTTGTGACACGTGTCAGCAACAAAAACTCCATGGCACGGAGCCACCTAGACATTTGCAGCCACTCCCTATCTAGACGGAACCGTGGACTGACATCTCCATGGACCTCGCCACAGGAAATGGTCACACGTGAGGGATGTGATGCAATCCTTGTGGTTGTCGACAAGTTTTTCAAGATGTCTCACTTTGTTCCGACAATGAACACCGTCATTGCAAGAGGAACACCACGGTTGTTTCCAAACAACATCATACAGCTACACGGCTTGTCTAGAACCATCATGAGCGACAGAGACAATCAATCCAAAAGTCGTGTTTGGCACGAACTGATGACTCGTTTTGGTAGTGGGATCTAGCTTTTGATAGCGTTCCACCCTTAAACTGACAGCAAAACCGAGCGGGCGAATTAGACGCTCGAACAACTTCTTCGAATATTGTGCGAACCACATGGGACGGATTAGGTAGGAAAACTTCCAACCGCCAAGATTGCATGTAACTTGGCTTTATCCATGGCCATGGGTACAACTCCATTTGAAATGGTGGAAATTTTCGCGGCACACCATCGGAACTTCACAGTTAGAGCAACATTCCCACGCTTGATGTCCAATGCACCGACTTCTCCACAATGTGGGATGAAATATGGGAGACGCTCACAAAGACACAAGCGGCAATGAAGCAAGTAGCTGACCAAAATTGCAGCCACGATGTGTCTGCCGCTGGCAACAAAGGTCTTCTCAGTTCGGCAAACATCAAACTCCACAAATCCGACCATTCAAAGTTTAAACCTCCATGATTGGGATCGTTTCACATCAAGCGCATGCAAATCCCCGTGGTCGCACGACTCAAGTTCCCAAACACTATGCAAGTTCATTTGATGTTCCATATCAACAGACTCAAACACTACCGGGACCACAGCAAGAACTTCCCTAGCAAGGATACACCTCCACCTCCTCCTATACAAATGGACGAGGACACAGAGTATGTGATTAAGGACATCCTTGGCCATTGACGACGTGGAGAAACCACATAATATCATGTCAAGCGGTACGGCTTCAACGTTGTGCAAAACAGATGGGAACCTTATGGAAACCTTCATGCCACATCTGTACGCGTGCTGGGACGTCGCAGCTACAAATGGGGAAAAGTGTTACGTACCATAAGTTCACGAGTACCCAATCTTTCCAAGTGGGAATTTCTGTCACTACACAAATTTCCCACTGCACAGCAACACCTCGATTTTCCCTCTGATGGTTGAGGGAAGTTCCTTCAACTGCCCTTGCATTCCAACGATCCTTTTTGTACAATCTGACAACTTTGACCACTTTCGACAATCGTGGACAAAAGTGTCACGACATTTTGGTCAATTTGTTCAAGCATCAAGATATCGAGATTTACAAAGATGCATCGAGCATCCTCACCGTGGATCCTCAAAGCCCCCAATTCCTCGGTGGAGCTGCTCGATCCAACCACTCACAACGCGACTCCACACGCATCGCTCAATAATCGACTCAACGACCCCGACTATGGCCCATTTAAAGCTCAACATTTGCTTGTATATGTTGGATCATTTCAACACTTGTCATCAAAGTACACTCACTGCTGACTAAAAATTGCTCAAGTTCCCAAATTCTGAAACCGTGATGTGCCTCTCAACTTCCAACTGTTCAACATCTATGCTCAGTTTGGCAAAACATGAACCACCTACATTTTTCTCAGTGGAATAATCTATATGTGCTCAACTTACTCAACACTTGTCATCAAAGTACTCTTGTTGATGAGTAAAAAACATCCACTTCTCCCAATTCTTCGAATCATCTATCACTCCATAGCACAATCATGTGAATCGTACACGTTCCTCTTGGGATAACACTACGTGCAGCTTGATGTAACAAGAATATGTTGTGCTTGTGTGTGTATTTTTTCTAGAGATGGTTCATTTGCAACGCGAATGCATTCCTCAGTGCAGTGAGCCTCGCTCAATGTGGCTCGAGCATGGTCCCCTGGGCTGTGGGCGGGAAAACGGGATGAGTTAAGGGTCGAAGACCCTCAAGCACCACGGTTTTGACCGAGTCCGCCAAGCTTTCCGCAAGTACTGTTGCATTGGTATCACAGCATCAGGGTCCAAATCCCACGTGTTGATGCTAAGGACAGCTCATACCTAGGTGGGAGGGATGTATCGAGCCTCGCTCGACGTGGCTGGGGCGTGGTACCCTAGGCTATGGGCTGGAAAACGGGATGAGTTTACGGTCGGAGACCCTCAAATACCAGGGTTGTGGCTAATTTGGCCAAGCTCTTTGCCAGTATCGTGGCATTGGTATCAGAGCGTTAGAGTCCGAATCCCACATGTTGACGCTGAGGAAAACTCAATCCTAGTTCGGGTGTGTTGTGATTTGTGACGTTCCTGTCGACTTGTACAGTTTACAGTGACCACTTGGCCGTGTCCATGCTTGTGCAGATCCCTGATGCGGACCTAGGTGGCACCGGGGCGTCGCCTGGTGGTGGACTACTTGCTCAGAGCTAAACGACGATCGCCCTAGAGTCTTGGATGTTGTCTAGGACCTTCTACAGTATTTTTGTAGCTTGCAGGATTTCATCGGTGGACTGTCCGTGGACCCGATTTGCATGTCTTTGCATTGTGTGTCCATTGCTTGTTTCCAGATGCATGCGTGTGACCAGTCTTAGTTTCCGGCTTGACATTCTGCACGTGTAGGTTCAGACGGCGTAGCGTTCTGACTTGTCTACGCTGAGTTAGGACCGAAACAGTGTTTTTGGGCCGATTTTACGGCAGACCTTGCACTGCCGCGTGCGACACCCACCGTGAGCCGTGGCAGGTACTTATGCCATGGACCTCTCATTTGTCATTTCTCTCTGCAAATGCTATTGAAGTATTTTGACACTTTGCCTGGTGTCCCCTAGCCAAACCCTTAACGTTGTGTGCACGACTTGTGACTGTCGTCACCGTCTAACCAGGCACAGACGCCTAGTCAGCGCCGATATCGCTAGGAAGCTTCCACGCATTTTCTCATGGTATCGGAGCAGCGAGACCCCTCTCGCTGAGCTGTGCTGCAGAGACACAGCATCGGGAGCAGTAGTGAGAGTCACCGCCACCGCCGTACTCTGGGACTCGTTGCAGCCATTTTCAACGACATCATCACTCAGTCCCAACCACCACAGCGGGTGAGCTGTGGCGTTCACTAGCTCCAGCAACAGCAACAGCACCACCACCAAGTGGCAGCAACTGCTGTGTCTGGCTATTAGCCTGTACACAAGAAAGAAGCAAAAAAAGGAGTAGTAGCTCGCAACAGCAGCTTGCGGCGGCGGCTGCAAGCACTGACAACACACAGCGGCGGCAATAGCTCGCAGCACCGGTGGCATCAGCAATCGCAAGCATCAGTAGCAGCACAACAGTAGCAGCAGCAGAAGCAGCACTAGCGTAGTAGGAGCACTACAACTACTGCAACGACTATAGAGCAGCAATAATAAAGCAGTAGCAGCAAAAGCAAAATTAGCACAGCAGCAGCATTGGAGCAGTGTAATAGCAGCATTGCAGCTACTCCACAGTTTCTGTCGTGTAGAAACTGCACAGCCCCTATACAGCCGTAAGCGGGGGATGACGAGGTCACCCCCACCGGTCACGTGAGTTTGCCTGACCTTCCAACAAAAAAAATTGTTGGTGGAAAAAACGCTAGCGAAAAAAACGCTAGCATTTTTTGCTAGTGTAAGAAACACCGCCGTCATCATCGGCTGTGCTTATGTCAGCAATTGTGGGGTCAAAACGTCAATTTTTTTAATGTTTCAACATGTTGAGAAACGATATTTGTTTCTTGTTTGGAGCATTTTTTACGTTCGGCCCCATACTGAGCACAGACATGGCTCCGACCGGTGACAAGGGCAAAGGATCACCACATCCTTCTTCCTCCTTCTCTGGGGTCATGAGCCCATGCTCGTAGGCCATTGCCGACCTGCGGAGTGAGTAGGATGAGATACTTTGCCTACAACAGCAGCACACCAACGCCATCCACACGCTCACTGATCTTCTTCGGAGTCACTCCACGGCCCCACAGCACACCTCCGGGGGAGTCGGCGGTGTCACATCTTCTGCACAACAATCAGCATCTACACCGAGGAGAGCGGTAGGACATGACCCGCCACTTCTTGATCCTTTGGAGGAGTACCACGATATGCCACGCATGCCTCCCGAGAGGCAGATTTGTGTACTTAAGGAGCGTCTTTGCCAATTGTAGACGCGTTCCGGTTCCCTGTTCCCAAGGATCCGATCTTCGCGTGAGACCGATCTCGGTGACTTTCCTCGTCCCGATGTCTTCCCCATCCCTCGTGTTTCCCATTCTGTGGTTGCTCTCCCTATGGAGCGACAACCTAAGGATTTCGAGACACCGCCCCCACGATATGTCAGCAAGGACGGCATTGAATGCTGGGAGACCCTCTTCCAGGTCTGGACCACTTTAGAGGGGGTTTGGCCCTACTACCACAGTCAGTACCAGGTTACGGACCATGCTCAAGTGCTGATAGCGGATCGAGCAATGCGTAGACTCCTTTACGTCATACCTCACGAGACTGTTGTGGACTTTTGCCCCTTCCTTGGAGAGGCCGGCACAAGCACCGGTGCTGACTCACGTCGGGGCTAAGAGCTGGCACTGTCCTTGCTTCCTATAGATGTGCACGCCACCCGTGCGGCTCACATCCACGCCTTTTACTCCCTTTTTCACGGACCTGCCAAGCTTGCAGCGGCTTACTGGCGGCGCGCCATACGCATTTAAACGCGCCTTGGGACCGCAAGAGGGACACAGAAATGGGCGCTTTGCACGCTCATGATTGGATCCTGTCTTGAGCACACCCACATGTTCACGAGGTACAAAGACGCTACGCTCGAGCCCTTCTCCACCTCCCTTCAGCTTCTTCCTTGGACGCATCAGCTTTCCCTCCAGGTGACATCCGCTCGTGAGGCAGCCGTCGCCCACCCGGAGAGTTCACTTGCTGCACCGGTCATCACGTCACCACCGACGCCTCTCTCGTAATTCACTTCTCCATCCTCCGGCACGCCCTCCTCTTCCCCTTCCACCCCTGCTATCCTGACTGAGACGCAGGGTGTGGTGCCACTAGCACAGGGAAGAAGATCAAAAAGAAGCGTGGCTCGGGCCATCAGCAGTCAACGTAGTAGCAGTCATCAGGTGGTAGCAGTGGACACACTCTCCACTGCTACAACTGTGGAGGCGCTCACTGCTACATCGAGTGCCACCAGCCGCTCGACTGGGCATGGATCACTCGCGGTCTTCAGGCTGCACACACACACAGCGGTCTGCGTTGAGTAGCGCAGCCTGTGGTCGCGCGGCGACCACGACCGCAGCAGTTCCCGATTCCCAACCGGCAAGCAGTGGAGACCCGGACCCCCGTGACCACACCATCGCCGAGCTCCGGCAGCTCGTGGCGCTTCGCTCTCAGGGAGGTGCGAGTGTGTCGTCACAGTCGGGTGGTTCACAAACAGTTTGTTTGTCTATTCTCGTCTTTTGTGACGACTCGTGTGGGGGAGCACAGCTGGCATGTGATGATGATGGGCCTGACAGTACATATTGGATTTCTGAGTCTCACCTGTGCGCCTTTCATCGTTATCCCTCCTCTGTTACTGAGTGCACATCTGCAGCCGAATTTTCCATTGCTCGTTGCGCCGTGATGTCCTCCAGTCGTGATTCGGGTGGCTCTTGGATCATCGATTCCGGTGCCACTCACCACATGACATGTCGTCATAGTGACTTTGTTGTCCTCGGTCCTGTGGCGTATGTTCGCTCCGTTCGCACATGCTTTGGTCAGTCCTTGCCAGTCCAAGGTGTTGGTGTTGTGTGCTTTGATGGTCCGTCTGGCCTCTTGTATCGCTTTGACATGCTTTTTCTGCCTTACCTTGAGCTCAGCTTGCTCTCTGTGCGTGCTTGTACTTTGATGGATCTCTCAATGGAGAACACTGCCAACTCCGTGACAGTGATTGCTCTTGATATTTGCACTTTTTTTCTTCGTGCCTCTGTTGTGGATGATCTGTATCGTGTTCCTTGGATCGTTTCTTCTCCTTGCTCCCCTTCCCCTCCTGCTTGTGTGTTTGTCACTCGTATCTTGCCTGCTGATCACCAGCGCCTGCTCCATTGCCGTCTGTCTCATGTGGGCTCTGACACTATGTCGAAACTCATTAGGTCACAGCCCGCCCTCGGTCTTCACGTAGCCTCTTTTGAGAAGCTGCCCAAGACTGATTGTCTGCTCTGCGCTCAAGGTAAGATGCATCGCTACACCTACCCTAACTCCCGTTCTCGAGCCCTTCGTCCCCTCAAGCTGGTCCATTCAGACCTTCTCCCTGTCGAGTCCTTCTCCGATTGGGGCCGATATGTCCTTACTCTGACCGATGACTTCACCAGGATGCGATGGGTCTACACCCTGCGACAGAAGAGTGATGCCGCTCTCGCGGTTTGTCTTTGGCTAGTGATGGCTGAATGTCAATCTCGCCACTCGCTGCACACCTTCCTCTCGGATCGCGGTGGCAAGTTTGTTGGCAAAATGGACAGTTTCTTTGTCGAGCGCGGGAGTTTTCACCAAGTCTCTGTTCCTGCCACTCCTCGGCATAACGGTGTCTCTCAGCGCTGGAACCGCACCATAGAGGATGCGGTTTGTGCTATGCAGTCCGAGTGCAGTCTTCCAGAATCCCTTGCCTTCGAAGGATTCGCCTACATGACGTGGGTCTGAACCGCCTCCCGCACGGTCCTCTTCCGGACCATGTTACACCGTATGAGCTCTGGTTTGGCCACCATGCCGATCTGTGTCTTGCTCGTGTCTGGGGCTCAATGGCTTCTGTGTGGTACACGGAGGATTAGCAGGAGTCAAAGGTCTCTCGGTGGGGTCACTTTTGTGCCTTCATTGGTATCTCCCCGCGGTCAAAGGCCTGGCATTTTTAAGACCCTGCCCGTCGTCGCATTGTTGAGTCCCGCGATGCGCTCTTTTTTTAGTCTCTCACCTACTGCGATCTGACCTCGATTGTATTGATGTCTATCACACATGTTCCTACGTGTGAGGTTTCTCGACGAATGGGGGAGTCTGAGCCTATGAGTACCTCTCGTCCGGCTGATGTGTCCGTTCGAGCCCCCCCCCCCCCACTTCTTGGTCTCCTGCTCTTGATGACCCAGCGATCATCCCTGTCGGCCGAGAGACCTCTCCTGCCCAGCCTATCTTCACTCATACGCCCTCGTGCCCTACAGACACCCATGATGTTGTCCCTCTGTCCACCAGTACTCCTGACTCTGTGGGCGGTCACCCCGTCATGTGTCTCCCATCACTTCAGCAGCCTCTCCTCCCACTGCATCACCTGCCCCTGTGCCTCAGTCCTCAGCGGATGTGGTCGTGCCTATCTCCGAGCCTGCGGTCAGCCCTTTGAGCCCAGGCTACTCGCGTGAGCCTGGTGGTCATCTTCGACCGTTGGGCTCCGTAGCCAAGCAAGTATCAGGTCCCGCTTCCAGGCGCTCCACTCACAGCGTTGCGAGTGACAATCCCGGCACCAAGGCCCTCGGCCTGAGTGTCCGTACAAATCACACAGAGGTACATCCAACATGTCCTGTAGGATACGATCTCATCACTCGCGAGCTTTGTACCGCTTGTGATGTAATAGCTGACCTTGTGGTCGTCAGGCCCAAGTCTGAGGCGTGTGCACTCACCACGCAGAGCTCTCCCTTGTTGGCGCCTGACACGGGCACACTAAGGGAAGCCCTCTCATCAAAGGATGCCAACTCTTAGCATGCCGCCTGCAAGGATGAGCTTTGTACCATCCGAGAGCACGGAGTTTACGAGCTAGTCGACCTTCCACTTGGGAGGAAGGCGATTCGTGTCAAGTGGGTCTTTCGCAAGAAGGTGCAGCCCGATGGCTCACTGGAATGCCACAAGGCTCGCTTGGTCATGAAGGGGTACTCTCAGATCGAGGGCATTGATTACACTGACACCTTTGCCCCTGTCGGCCGCATGACCTCAGCTTGTGCTCTATTTGGTGTGGTGGCTCAGCATGACTGGGAAATGTATCACATGGATGTGAACAATGCGTTCCTCCATGGCTCTCTGGATGAGGAGATTTACGTGGCCCAGCCACCCGGCTTTGAGGATGGTGACAAGGTCTGGCGCTTGCGCAAGTCCTTGTACGGACTCAAGCTGTCTCCTTGGTGCTGAAACCGGGAGATCACTGGCTCTCTGACTCGCACGGGATATGTAGAGAACGAGGCAGATCCCTCTCTTTTCATCCGACAGGTGCCTGAGCGGTTCACTGCCATCCTAGTCCATGTGGACGACCTCCTGATCGCGTCTCCCTCCATGGAGGCCGTGAAGGAGGCCAAGGTGGTCCTCCATATTGCATATAGGATGAAGGACCTTGGTCTTGCAGCGGTGTTTCTTGGCATGGAGATTGTACAAAACCGTAGACGTCGGACGATTCTATTACATCAAGCTCGATACGCACGCGTTGTGGGGGAGCGCTTCAGTGACCTCCTTGGCACAGTGCCCACGGCCTCCACACCTCTCACACCTAATGGGCAGAACACCCTAAAGCTGGACGATCCCACACAGCTGGGGGAGACCGTGGATGTGACCTTGTACCTCCGCCTCATCGGATCTTTGATGTACCTGGCCACTACCACACGCCCCAACATCGTTATTGCTGTCAACTTCCTTGCACATTTTTTGCTTGCACCACGTGCTAGAGCCCTCCAGGCGGCTGTGCGAGTGGTGATGTATGTGGTTTCCACGCCATACCTCGAACTCTGCTTTCGTCGGCAGTGCTCCGTGGTCCTTGATGGCTACAACGACAACGACTTAATTTGGAGCCCAGATGGACCAAATCGCACCGGTTACGTGTTCTTCCTTGGTGGTAACGTTGTGTCCTGACTTAGTAGGAAGAAGGTTTGCATCGCACGTAGCTCGCCGGAGGCGGAGTATGTTGCTTTGGGTGGAGGGGTTGCTGAGGCAGTGTGGCTGCAATGCCTGTTCCTTGAGCTGGGTCAGTCAGTGCCCATTGTGGTTCGTTGTGACAAGCAGAGTGCTCTTGCCATTGTGGAGAACTCTGGTGTCTTCAATGATCGAACGAAGCACATTGCAGTTGAGCATCACTTCGTGCGTGATCTGGTGGACCGACACGTGATCTCCGTCATTTGGGTCGGCAGCGACATGCAGCATGCTGAATTCTTGACGAAGGCATTGGCGCGCGGGAAGTTTCTGGTGGCCATTCATTCTGTAGGGCTTCGCCCCTTGCCTGAGAGTGGTTGGTACGGGGTGTGTCTGTGTTTGTGTCACGACTGTTTTTGCACTCGTTGTAGCACTCGCTTCAATGCTGCACGTGTATAGACCTGCGTATCATCGGGTCATGGGGGAGTGCTGTGATTTGTGACATTCATGTCGACCATTATAGTTTATTGTGACCACTCGGCCGTGTCCATGCTCGTGCACATCCTTGATGCGGATCCACGTGGCACCAGTGCGTCGGTTGGTGGTGGACTACCTGCTCGGAGCTGATAGACGGTCGTCCCACAGTCCTGGATGTTGTCTGGGACCTTCTGCAGTTTTTCTGCCAGCTTGTAGGATTTTATCGGTGGACTAGTCGTGGGCCCGATTTGCATGTCTTTTCATTGTGTGTCCACTGTTTGTTGCTGGATGCATGCATGTGACCAGACATAGCGTCTGGCTTGAGATTTTGCACGTGTAGGTTCAGACGGCATAGCGTTATGACTTGTTTGCGCTCAATTACGACCAAAACAACTTGTGGTGCTTTGATGAGTAACGAAACTCATCATTGGGCCGGTTTTAGGACAGACCTTTCACTATCGTGTGTGACACCCGCCGTGCGTCGCGGCAGGTACTTATGCCATGGACCTATCGTTTGTCACTTCTGTCAGCAAATGCTATTGAAGCATTCTGAAACTTTGCCTTGTGTTCCCTAGCCAGACCCTTGCCATTGTGTGCATGACTTGTGAGTGTCGTCACGGTCTGACCAGGCACTGACGCTTAGTCAGCGGTAATACTACTGGGAAGCTTCCATGCATTTTCTCAGGGGGGTACAACAAGACACGCTCCATGTGGCTTTGGCGTGGTCCCCTAGGGTGTTGGCGGGAAAACCGGATGACTTGAGGGTCAGATACCCCAAAGGATAGACTTGTGGGAGGTGCCTTGCTTGACCCCCCTCTTGATGAGGACTACCTCACGCTGGAAGTCATGCCTGGATGGTGCCCTTGCGCTTCTTGGTTATTCGAGGAGGCATGTCTTGGGGCCGCCCTCCCATTGGATGTCATGTGTGGGCGAAAGACATTTTTTGTTCATGACCGTCAAATTTTCATGTGGATAATAGCTGAGCAAAACCAACGAATGGAGGTATGAAGTCTTCCATCGTTTTTCGACACCTGTCACCATGTATAGCAAAATGCATTGACGAATCAATAGTGAGGCCCACCTATCGTCGTCCAATGAGAGTCAGCGAATGGAGTTCGCCACCCGATTCTTTGCCGGCCAACGCCCAGCGCAAAAACTACGCGTCGCAGACCCCGCATGGTCCGTGCTTTGATGTTCATTGCGGTTGCGATGGTTCTAGGAACTGTTTGTTCGATTGTGAGAATTGAGGCTGAGTCTACGCGAAAAGAATTCGAGTGTGCAGAACAGAGTATACGCAAGATGGAAATCCAAAAGATAGTGGGTCCTTCTATGTTTGCGGTTGTAGCGGGAGGGCCAGTTCGGCCCTCCCTCCTTGCTGAAGCGAAAGGTAGTTGCGCACCACCCCTCATGTCAGCGAGGGCTGGCTGGCGGCCAGCACTTCACTGGCCGCCGGCCAGCTCGCTGCCAGCCGGTTGGACGGCAGGCAGCCGGCCAAGCGACCGGCCGGCAACCGGCCGGCCAGCCGCCAGCCACCGATCGCGGCCTCAGCCCGATAAACGGCTAAGAGGCCATGAGGGCCTCGAGGGCGAAGCCTCGTGGCCTCGTGCACTCGCCCCCCCTTGCCCTCCTTGCACAACAAGCAAGTGAGGAAGAGGGATAAGAGGAGCAAGGGTGAGGTCGAGAGAGAGCTGGCGCGAAATCGCCAGCGTGCCTCGCACGTGACGATTTTGCGCCAGAACGGCAAAACCTAAATCAAAGTTCGTTATCGACAAACTTCGACATGAAATAAACAAAATAACTCGTGCGAGCACACGAGTTTGACGTAAAAACCCCCGGTTTGGGTCCCAAAACCAGAGGTTTGGTTGAAAATGGAAGTGGGCCTCCGGCGACTCGAAACATTCCAGTCTCCCTGCTCTGGGTCGTTGATGATGATTGTCCCTCCGTCCTGCAAAAGGGGTAAACCCCTGACGCGGACTGAGAACGCCATTCTGCAAACTCCGACAACGACTTCAGAGTAGGAGCTGGAGACACGACACAATACAGTGGTATCAGAGCCACACGACCCTTGCGACCAAGACCAAGATGGAAACGGCGGCTATGACATAGATGAAACGCCGCCCGCAGCTGCAAGCAGCAGCAAAAACGCCAGAAGGGACAAAGGCATCTACGCTTCACCGTTTGAAGCACCGTAAAGTGCGTTAGGAAGCTAGAAAAGAGCTCTATTTTTTAGGGCTTCTTCTCCATAGCCTCTCCTCACCTCTAGGGGACCTAAGGAAGTTTTTGGGGATGGGGTGGGGAGTGCCCACCCCCAAACCACCAAGTTTTCCCCTGTCTTCAAGGTTCCCTCCCTCCCTCCTTCAACCAAGAAATTGGGACAGCACTTCTTCCCAAGGCTAGGGGCTCTCAACGCTTGATGAAGCTTTAAAAAGGAGGAGGACTACACCTTGGGGACTTTTGGCGGCTCCCCCAACGCCGCCGGCTCAAGAAGGACGCCTCTAAGGGGTGCGAGACGTGCCAAGAAGACGCAAGAAGAGACCAAGGAAGACCAGAAGACAAGAAGACAAGAATTCAAGAAGAAAACTAGCCTTTTTTCTCTTGACCTTGTACTTGCTTGTGTTCTTGCTCTTTTTCCTAGCTTTGTGAGCAGTACTCACACTTCTTGTTACTCCCTTGTACTGTTAATTTCTGTTTTCCTAGATCCTAGTTGCTACCAAGTGCCGTGAGTCACGGCTTAGGAGGACTAGTTTCTAAACCCACGACCTTGTGCAGACGTGTCGGCCTAGGAAAATAGAATTTCAAATTGAAATTTCCTCACCGATCGTGAGAGCTACATTGTAAGAGGCGATTCCTCCTTTAATTTGTGGGGTGATGCTCACAAAGACCTTCACATTCTAGTTGCACGAATGACAAGAGGGCAAGTGCCGGACCGTCCAAGACAAACAAGGGCAAGGTGGTGACGGCCTCACCACGAGCTCTCGGCGGACTCCAAATTTTGGGAGCCGCCACCGCGAGCACGGTTGCCAACCCAAAGGCAACCGTACCGCCAAGGGCAACTGTACCACCAAAGGCAACCGACACCAACTTCGACGATTCCGAGCAGCGTGCGGAGGCCAAAAAGGTGCTCAACAAGCACGTCGACGTGCACGTGGGCAACCCCCACACGACAGACGACGCGGTGGAGGAGGATCTACCGGGGGCATACCTTGACAAAGAGCACGACGCCGATGATGGCGAAGGCGACAAGGATCGCGACCATTGCCATCCTCATGCGACAAACTCGAGCCAATTCCTCAAGAAGGGCAAGACGCCTGGCGCATCGGTTGAAGCTGCCGACGGCAACGAGACTGCCGAGAGCAGCAAGGGCGCAAAAAGCAACCGCACGGGAAGTTCCCGCGTGAACAAGCCGGCCGACGTCGTTGCGAAGGCAATTCGCGATGACCGTCGTAGGCTCACAGAGTTTGCTGCCGAGGCAGCAGGCCGACTCAAGATCACCACCGATGGTGGAGATACGGTACCACTCGGAGGAATGGGGACGGACCCTCCTTCCTACGATGCGGCCGCAATGGAGCAAGGCAGCACCCACTCGAGCGTCATCGCCGACGACATTCTCCTCCAAAAGGTGGAACTCCTTGGAGGCGTGTACGCAAACCATACCCTCTTGCAGTGGGTAAGGGTGCACAGACAACGCGAGGCCCTGGAGGTTATCACCGATGCTCTGACAACATCGGAGCTCAAGTTTGCATTTGCAAACCTGCTAGCCCACATCGGGCAGAGCATCACGGACCTTGACCGTGATCGCGAGCTGCAACACCTGGCCGTCCATGAGGCAAGCCGCCGATGCAACGACCTCAACAAGGCGTTGTAGAGCGTGACCCAGGTGCGGATGCAGCAGCAAGCGCAGCGTGCCGCAGCTGCGCATGCCAGTGCCGATGGCAGCGACGACTTGCCTCCCTCAACGACTTCAGGCTCGGTCATGAACACTTCCTTCCTCCACAGTGTGGAGATCTTCCGGAAGGGCATGAAGCTGACGGTCTGGCTGAACCGCATGGAGCACTTCCTACGTGTCCACAAGGCTCCACTCAGCCAGTGGGGCAACCTTGCCACGACGCGGCTTGAAGACAAACTCTTCAAGTATGTGGTGAAGGAGTGGACTGCGCAACAGCCACACCTTGAGTGGCAGCCCATGCCGTGGGAGGCCTTCTGCGTGATCATGCACAAGAAGTGCACCCAACGTGAGGAGGCGTAGCGTGCTTTCTACAAGGTCAAGGACTTCAGGCAGCTGGGCAGCTCGCTCGAATCCTAGTTGAGCGAGTTTGCCGCACTCGTGGAAGAAGTCGAAAGCTTCACCGAGGGCAATGGGACTCAGACCTTCAAGTACCCGTAGTGCATGTTCCTAGAGTACTTGCGTGATGGTCTCGCCAGCAAGAAGCTGAAGGACAAGACCACCACGACAGCCACTGGCCAACCTTGGACAAGCTGGAGGGTGTTGCACGACTACATGAGCGAAGTGTATTCGGCGAACCCGAAGCACTACTTTGATGCACGGCCGAACGCGCGTGCACAGCAAGGCCGCGACATGCGCATGGACGCTGTAGGGGCTGGTGGGTCAGCTGGACAGCGAGGTGGGGCCAAGGGCAAGCAGCCTGCAAACCCTCCAGCCAAGAAGGCTGGTGGATACAAGGGCCCCAACAACAAGCACAGTCGCGAGAATGACAAGCTGAGGCGGCACGTGAGCGTCGCAACACATCCTTCCGCGAAGGGCTCTGCCACAATTGCATGCAGCCGGGCCATTTTAGGGCTCAGTGCCCTCAGGCTGCTGGGGGTGGACAAGAGGCCACGGCATTAGCTATAGCAGTAGCACCTCGTGGGGATGGTGCAGCAGGAGGCCGCGGACAGGGCCGTGGACACGGTCGCGGTCGTGGCAATGGGCCGGCCGTGGTAACGGACAGGGCCGTGGGGCGGGTTTTCCCCACCCCCGAGTGACTTCAGTGGGGACCACTCAGGGGTAAAACTGGATCACGAGTGTGGGTTCATGTTTTCAGATGAGGATGTTAAACAATTTGAGTTTTTGATGGGTTCAAATTTCTCTGTTGTCTTCTCTCCTCTTGTTGAACCGCATTCTACACTTGCTGACCGACGTTGCCCACTAAAGCTTGCATCTCCAGACGAGATGCATGATCGTACATGTTTAGTGGTGGTGACACCAACCAGTGTGCAAGAGTTGTGTGAGGCAGTGTTTGAAGCAAACACCCTCAAAACAATGAGTTCAATCACGTTCGCAGTAACTTTAGAAAACAATTTCGACCGAGTCAAACTTAAAGACTGGAAGGTGCTAGCCGAATTCACACGTGCCCACAAGATGTGGACTCGAGTGGGTGAATCATGGGAGTTACAACGCCCAACGTACAGATTCCGTGTTTATCACAAACCCGGCTTGCCGTCATCGAGTCTGTTCACTCGGAAGAGTAGGGGCAACATGATGATGCAGTTCAAAGGACACCTAGCTAGTGCTCCCGTGAACGTACTTGCTGACACTGGAGGGGACGACTCTTTTGTTAGCCTTGGCTTTACCCGACATTTGAAAACCAAAGTACTTGAGGTACGAGCCATCAAATGGCGCAGCTGTTGACAACCATACGGTACTTGTGATCGGTACTTGTAAAGTAAAAACTTGTATTCAAGGGTACACACAGAGTGTCACGTTGAAGGTACTCAACCTTCTTGACCCGTTTGACGTCGTGCTAGGCGATCCTTCGCTCCGTGACAACAATGCACTAATGTGCTTTGAATCAAAGCGTTTGATCCTCCAAAAAGGACAACGCCGCTTTACGTTGATTCCGAGTACGGAATTATCACCGACCTGACTCAAAGTCCATGCCAGCTTGTGTGCGATACAGGTCAAGAGATGTATTCGATAAGGTTGTCGATACTTCTTGGCTCAGTTGCAGAAAGTGCAGGGCGACGTGACGGAAGACACGCCACAAGAGATCAGATCTCTATTGGCGGAGTTCTCGGATGTATTCCAAGACCCACCGGCTGGGCTTCCACCAGAATGACACATGGGCCACACGATTCCGCTGCAACCAGAGGTGACTCCTCCGTTCAGACCCATGTATCGCCTTATTTCAGCAGAAAGGCGAGAGGCCAAACGTCAATGAAAGAGTACCGTGCAAAGGGGTGGATCGAGCCAAGTAGCTCGTCGTACGGTGCGCCACTATTTTTTGTGAACAAAAAGGATGGTGGTTTACACATGTGTGTGGATTACCGGGCATTGAACAAGCTAACGGTGAAAAATCAATTGCCCTTACCGCGGATTGAGGACCTTTTTGACCAACTCCAAGGCGCAAAAGTATTTTCATTCATGGATTTGTCTCAAGGGTACCATCAAATCTGCATCACGGAAGATGGTGTGCCCAAAACCGCGTTTCGAACGCACATGGGACACTATCAGCTCCAAGTGTTATGCTTCGGGCTTCAAATACCCCGGCAACCTTCCAAGGAGAAATGAACCCAACGGTCACCAAGCAACTCGGATAGTTTGTCTTGGTTTACCTAGACGACATCCTGGTTTCCTCCAAATCAATGGAAGAGCACATAGAACATCGGCGCGAAGTTCTCGTAATCCTTTGAGAACAGAAGTTCCATGCAAAAGTAAGCAAGTGCAAGTTTGCACAAGATGAGCGTGAATACCTTGGACACATCGTCGGCAAGGACGACATCCGTGTTGACCCACAAAAGGTCCAAGCCATTCTGGACTGGCCACATCCCGAGAATGTTGGGCAGATACGGTCTTTCCTTGGCCTTACAAACTACATTCAACGGTTTATGCAAGGGTATTCGACCCTGGTAGCACCGCTAACCAGTCTCATGCAAAAAGACGTGCATTGGGAATGGACACCTGATTGCGAGAACGCTTTTCTCAAGGTCAAAGAGCTCCAATCCACGGCGCCCGTCCTAGCTCTTCCGGATCCATCGCAACCGTGGGAGGTTTGATGTGATGCATTGGTAGTAGGACTCGGAGCCGTCCTCATGCAGAACGGTCATCCAGTTGCGTATGAGAGCCGGAAGCTCATTCCCGCAGAAACTCGATACACGACTGGGGATCAAGAGCTCCTTGTGGTAGTACACGCTTTCAAAATGTGGTGTTGCTATCTCGAGGGTGCTGAAGGGTGTGTGACGGTCGTGACCGACCATAATCCATTGTTGTTTTTCTAAACACAACCGAACCTGTCAAGACGACAGGCGCGTTGGAGCGAATACTTGAGTCGATTCTCGTTCACATGGGAGTATCGGCCAGGACGCATCAATGTGGCCAATCCACAAAACCGACGGCCTATGGAGATTAAAGCAACCACCGAGGTCAGTTGGTGTTTTATGGCCATTGCAACAGCAACAGTACAACCACAAGATCCCCCTGCACCTCTGCGGCAACCGCCACGAGAGATTATCCATCACAACGGTTTTGAAAACAGGATCCGGATGGGATACTGTGTGGATTTTTGGTTTCAACACTCTCGACATCTGGACAAGTACGGCTTCGTGGAGGCCGCAGGAATCTTCTAGTACGGAGAACAAGTTATTGTGCCAAACTCGGGAGACCTTCGAGCAAAGGTTATCTCCCAGTTTCACGACCCGCCGGTCGCAAGTCATGTGGGACCCCGAAAGACCGGACAGGCACTCTCGGACCACTATTGGTGGCTAGGGTGGAGTGTTGATGTCTGTTAGTATTGCATGACATGCGACCCATGTTTCCGGAATAAGGCTAGTAACAAGGAGCCTCTTGGACTCCTCCAACAGCTTCCCATTCCTGGGACTTCATGGGAGTGCGTCAGCATGGACTTCATTACAAGTCTTCCGGACACGGCCCGTGGCCATGATGCAATACTAGTGGTTGTGGATCTTTTGACGAAAATGACACACTTCATTCCTAAAACCATTGACGTGAACGTAGAGGAGACCGCTCGTCTCTTCTTTGAGGGTGTCGTAAAGTACCACGGCTTGCCGTTGTGCATTATCTCCGATCGAGATCAAAAAATTGCTAGTAAGTTCTGGCAAAAGATGCACGAATACTTCGGCAATGAGTCGTAAATGTCGACATCATTTCACCCTCAAACTGACGGACAAACACAGCGCATGAATCGCACCCTGGAGCAGATGCTCCGCATGTATGTGGACCCTACCATGCATGATTGGGACGAATTCCTAGCACCGGTAGAGTTTGCGGTGAACAACTCGGTGAACGAGTCCACACAGTTCACACCGTTCGTGCTGAACAGTGGTCGGCATCCAATGGTACCCTCTTCATTCGTGAAGAGTGGGAGTACAGGAGGGCAGGTTCCTTCTGCTCAAGCCTTTGCCGAGCGCATCGACTCCTTGTTACAGGAGGCGAAGGGTCACCTTCAATCAACTCGGCAGCAACAAAAGGCATATGCTGACAAAGGTCGCCGGGAGGTCTCGTTTGACATTAGTGACAAAGTGCTGCTTAGCACTAAAGACCTTCTGTTGAAGTCGCCAGGGGCATGAAAACTTCTACCGAAGTGGATTGGGCCGTTTCCCACTGTGGCATGCATCGGGCCGGTGGCATACCGATTGCTACTTCTGCCGAGTATGAAGATACATGATGTGTTTCATGTGAGCCTGCTAGCTCCATACACGGCAGAAGGAACTGTTTAGCCACCGCCAGCGGTCCTGGCTGCCGACGGCCAATACGAGGTCCTTCGCCTACTCCAGGACCGAGAGCGTACTCTTCGATCGCGCGGTCAAGGAGTACCTCGTTCATTAGGCCGGTTGTGGACCTCGTTCATGGGAGCCCGAATCTCGGTTGCCCACAAGGGTGGTCAACGAGTACAAGAACGCTTGCAACTCACACAGATCGACGCGTGGCAGGAGGTACCACCTGAACGCGGAAAAAGTAGACAACATTCCCACAGGGCAGCATTCATGGACAGCGACCATAGGAGGTTGGGGATGCCCAACATGGTTGTCGCGCGGACGCTCCAGCCTAAAGGGGGGAGGCCGCTAGCCGTGCTGACCTACAAGCTGATGCTTAGGTCTAAGTACCATGCACGTGTTCGTGTTTAGCTGGTGATTGAGATTATTGTTTTTCTTTCACAGTGTTGATGACTCACTGACTGACAATCCTACTTGTTCATGAACCGGGACGGTTCATAACAAGTGGGGAGGAATGTAGCGGGAGGGCCGGTTCGGCCCTCCCTCCTCGTTGAAGCGAGGGGTGGTTGCGCACCACCCATCGCGTCAGCGAGGGCTGGCCGGCGGCCAGCACTTCGCTGGCCGTCGGCCAGCTCGCTGCCGGCCGCCAGGACGGCCGGCGGCCGGCCAAGCGACCGGCCGGCCACCGGCCAGCCGCCGATCGCGGCCTCAGCCCGATCAGCGGCTGAGAGGCCACGAGGGCCTCGAGGGCGAGGCCTCGTGGCCTCGTGCCCTCGCCCCCCCTCGCCCTCTTTGCAAAACAAGCAAGCGAGGACGAGGGATAGGGGGAGCGAAGGTGAGGTCGAGAGAGAGCTGGCGCGAAATCGCCAGCGTGCCTCGCACGCGACGATTTCGCACCAGAACGGAAAAACGTAAGTCGAAGTTAGTTCTCGACAAGCTTCGACATAAAATAAACGAAATTACTCGTGCGAACACACGAGTTCGAGGTAAAAACCCCCGATTTGGGTACCAAAACTAAGGGTTTGGTTAAAAACGGAACTAGGCCTCCAGAGACTCGAAATATTCGAGTCTCCCTCCTCGGGGTCGCTGATGACGATTGCCCCTCAGTCCTACGAAGGGGGCAAACCCCTGACGCGGACTGAGAACGCCATTGTGTGAACTCCGACGACGACTTCAGAGCAGGAGCTGGAGACACGACACGTTACAGCGGTTTGGTAGTAGCCAAAACCTGGACATGATAATCCAAAGGCGACATTTTGGAGACACCAGCATTCGAGTCGGGCACCTTCCACCGTCGTGATTTGAACCCATCACTTCAGGTCTAGGCAGGTCGCAAACCATGCAATTCGGATACATTTGCCTTAGCCTAAACTAAAACGGATTTGGCCAAGCTCTCCGCCATACCGTTGCGCTCAGAGTAACTTAGGAATTTGCCTTTGTTCCCCGGACGGTTTGTTTCCGCGAGCGCAGCGTGTGTCATCTCGTTTGTTGGGTTGGGAGAGACGATTGCCGCTGTCGTCTGAGCGGGTGTGGTAGGTCGGCCAGGCCAGGAGCGGCAACTACTGCCGCAGAGTGGCGTCTGTTCTCGACAACGTTGGCTCGTGCGTGGCACGTCCGATTGGGGCTTGGAAAACGCAGCCGTCGCCTACTGATGGTCCAGAACACGCGTAACGTGGGTCGGCATTGGTTGCTGCCGCCGCCTGCGAAGCAGCAGCTGCAGCAGGCGCCATGAATCTCAGCCTGCTCGGTACGACGTGCTCCTGGTCATTTTCTTTGTTTTTGTTTCTGTCCCCTTCGTGTTTCCTTTCTACGGCTCGGTCTGTAACTTTCGGTGTCTCTCTCTTTGCTCAGAATTCCTGCAAGAGCTTTAAATCGGGTTTCCTTCCTTTCTGCTACTTTTTTCGCGTAGGAGGTAGGGAGGGTGCGGGCGGGAGGCGGGAGGAAGCGGGGGTCTTGTTTCCCCAATTCATCCTAGGCCGGCAATGGCACGTGCTCCCGTGCGTCTTTCTGTTCGCTCGCTTGTCCCCGTGCCCCCCTCATTGCTCTTATTTCGCTGTACCATTTGTCATCGTGCACATGCGCTGCATTGCATTGCATCGCTGCTACTTAGGCGTTCACACTTGTACTCATCTGGAGTGAGGGCACACGTTCCCTGTCAGGATGAAATGTACCCATCTGCTCCGTGCATACAGCACATTGCACATCCACATGCATGTGCACATGCACGTGCAGTGCAGCATCCAATGGCGTAGCTCACAATCCTGAGTGTGCGTAGTGTGGCTTTTGATCAAGGCGGCTGCAGTNTGCGTGCGTGCGTGCGTGCGTGCGTGCGTGCGTGCGTGCGTGTGTGTGTGTGTGTGTGTGTGTGTGTGTGTGTGTGTGTGTGTGTGTGTGTGTGTGGCCGATGGTTTCGTCACCAAACTTTGGTGACGGAAGCAGCCAAAGAAAGATCCGGGAGGAGAGTGAGCAGACGACAGTTGGTTTGAACGGAAACAAGGCCGTGCGCCGCAATGCTCCGAATCCAGACCTGCAGGATCCGCCAAGCTCCCAGCCCCTCTTACCCACTAATCATCACGCATTATCCTTCTTCCTTGACCATGTGCGCATGAGGTGAAGAGCGTGCATGCTGTGTGCGCTGCACCCACAGCGCACATAAAGTGCACGCTGTTCTCATGCCTCAGGCAGTCCAGCGTTGTTCGTATTCCTTTGGTGGCGTTGCGTGGCTTCCATGCATGCAGACCCGTTTCAGAGCGACCACCCCGACGTGATCGAGGAGTATTTGGACGACAAGAAATGCCGATGCGTGGCGTTCAACCGCAGGGGGACGCTTCTGGCAGGTGGGCCAGCGTCGTGCAGGCTGCTGCTGCTTTGGTCTCTCTGCTGCTGCTGCTGCTGCTGTTCTATGTTTTGCCACTGGTGCTCTTCTTGAACGCGTCCTGTCTGAATTGGAGATTTTCTGTGTGCTGGTGGTCAGTTTCTGGTGTGGACGGTGCTGCAGTTGCAATGCCAGAATTTGTCTGACCTCTTTCGTGAGAGAAGTATGCAAGGGATAGGACCTTCCCCATCATCATTGTCGATCCCGTGCTGCTGCATATGTTTTCGGCATTGTTCTGTCAATGATCTTGTCCCATGTCGCTTCTCCCAGCCACAAGCGTGCTTCATGGCCACATGCTCACCGACCCACATCCCTTGACTCTGTTGGACACGCATGGCCACGTGGAGCTGTTGCAGCGGGCTGCGTGGACGGCTCGTGCGTGGTGTGGGACTTTGACACGCGCTGCGTGGCGACGGAGCTCTCCCACCCCTCCGTCACCGCGCCCATCGCCAGCGTCGCGTGGTCCAAGTGCGGCCGCTTCCTGCTGGCCGCCGCTTCGTCGCAGTGCCGCGTGCTGCTGTGGGACGTGGCCGCCGCCGCGCTCGCTGCGTCGGCGCAGCTGCCGCGCCCCGTGCTGCTCGTGAGGATGAATCCGAGGTTTGGGCCGCGCTGCTGCCTCGTGTCGTGCGTGGGGCTGGCGCCCGTGCTTCTGGATGTGTTCCGGGTCGGGGAGGGGGGAGGCGGGGAGGGGGGTCCCGGGCCTGCCGTGGCGATCAGGGACTTGGGGAAGATGGGTGGCGATGGCCGTGGGGTGAAGCGGGGGCGAGGGAAGAAGCCGTTAGGCCATCGGAAGAAAAAGGAGAGCCGGGATGTGGGACTTGCAGAAGCTGGAAAGTCGTCAGACACGGAGGGGGAGGACGAAGACCAGGGCGAGGAGGAGGGTGGTGTTGGGGAGGAGGAGGAGGAGGCAGATGGCCCTGCTTCCAGCTCACTCGACGTGTGTCTCGCCTCGGGGTCGACGTCATCGATGCCCGTGCCTGCGGCGTTCCATCGCAGCGGCGAGTTCCTCTTTGCCGGGACAGCATCCGGCAGCATCCTGCTGCTGCGCTGTTGTTCCAGCAAGGGGCTGCTGCTGCGGCGGCCGCAGGTGGTGCAATCGGTGGACGTGCCCGGGGGTGCCTGCGTGAAGCAGCTGTCCTTGAGCCGCAACGGACAGCACTTGCTCACAAATTCGACGGATCGGGTGATCCGCGTGTTCAGCGTTGCAGTCACCGTTGCAGATCGGAAGGACGTGAAGACGGACGATCGAGGGAATGGCATGAAGGAGAGGGTGGATGAGGAGACGGAGGCGTTGGTGGAGGGGAAGGGAGCGGGTAAGGGAGGGAAGGGGAGAGGGAAGGGGAAGGGCAAGGGGAAAGGCAGCGGGGGAAAGGGTGGGGACGGTGGGGCTGTCACTATCACCGTTGTGCAAGAGTGCCCTGTTCCGGCTCGATGTGTCGTCGCAGCCGGTAGACCGGAAAGTGACGCAGAGTTGGCCTCATCCCTGCCCACGCATAACGTTTCACCACACCGCACTGCCATGCACGACAGCCGTGCTGTGGTTGAGTTGGAAGAGAGGGAGCAGAAGGTGCGGCCACTGGAGCAAGGACAGGACGTGGGGGAGGGACAGATGGAGCAAGGGCAAGACGTTGGACGGAGGCAAGGTGCCATGATGGATGGAGAAAGGAGGGCACAACTGCAAGGAGAGGCGCATCGACAGGGTGTGGTGAAGGTGGAGGTGGATGAATGGGGAGCGGTGCCTGCCAGGGCAGATGATTCAAGTACAGGAAAAGACGGTGTGTTGAGGAGCGGTGGCGTGGAGAGAGAGAGCCGCTCTGGAGCTGCAGACTCGACTGGGGTGGGTGTTGCCATGCCCTCAGGAGAGGAGGCTGGTGGGACCAGGTGTGCAGTGGAAAGCCAGGCCCTGAAACGAGAGCCTCACGATTATGGGACAGGAGGTGTGGTGGAAGGAGGAGATGAGGCAAGAGAAAGGGAAGGAGATGGAGGTGGAGGTGGGACGGAGGGAGTTGGTGTGAAGCGCCTCCGGCACTCGGTCAGGGATGGGTCTGGTGAAGGAGGCGAAGGTGGTGGAGCTGCTGTTTCTGACAGCGCAGGAGTGGTTGAAAAGACACAAGATGGCCGCGGTGGTGCAGGAAGCGCTGAAGCGAGAGCAGCGTCAGAAGCAGCAGCAGGACCAGCAGCGCCAGCAGCAGCACCAGAAGCACCAGAGGCACCAGAAGCACCAGCAAGGGGAGCAAAGGGAGCAGGAGGATCCCTGGCCAGGGCAAGCGCGGCGGCAACAGCGGCGGCAGTCACAGTCTCGGTGCAGCTGGAAAAGGAGTTCCAGGACGCGGTGAACCGGATGCAGTGGCGCGTGGCGTGCTTCAGCGGCAGCAGCGAGTTCCTCATGGGGGCCGCCGCGACGTCGCGCGGGGGCGACCACGTCATCTACATCTGGAACCGCGAGTTTGGGCAGCTCGTGCGATTCCTGGAGGGGCCGAAGGAGGCCGTGCTCGACCTGAGCTGGCACCCCGTGCGGAGTCTGGCTGTGAGCGTGGGTGCTCTGTCGGGGACTGTGTTTGTGTGGGGGCAGGACTACCGGGAGAGCTGGAGCGCGTTCGCTCCGGATTTTAGGGAGGTGGAGGAGAATGAGGAGTACGTGGAGAGGGAGGACGAGTTTGACCTCGTTCCCGATGGTGCGGTGTCGGCGCAGGTGAGAATCACCGTGCTTGGTTGTGGATGCATGCCATTGTTTCTGTTTGTGTGGTGGGTGCTGGTGTGTGCATGCATGGATGTGTGGTTGTGCTTTTGCATGAGGGCTCGTGGGCAAGTGTATGCATGTTTGTAAAATGTGCTGTGCATGTTGGTGCATTCTTGTGCATGAGTGTGCACGTATATGCATGTGTGGGGATGTAAGTGCATGTATGCACCTTTCTTTGATTTCGTGCGTGTGTGTGTGTGTGTGTGTGTGTGTGTGTGTGTGTGTGTGTGT
>SZWC01011216.1:50957-81237 GCA_023375785.1 Penium margaritaceum | reverse complement strand
CCCCCCCCCCCCTCCACGTTTGCTATGTATCGATTGCATGACCAAATTCTGCCATTGTCCATTTGGTGGCAGAAATAGTGTTCGTGCACGAATCCACAATGTTGCAGGGGCGAGGCCGATGGCCTCGAGCCCCCGCTCTCACATCTCCCCTAATAATCGATGGAGAACAAGAACAAGGGGAGGGAGAGAAACATTACATGCAAAAGAGATGAGAGTGGGGGAGTGAAAGAAGTGAGGAATGGGTGGCCGCAAATGACGGCCCGTTTCTTTTTTTTTTTCAGTGATTATGAAACGGACCTGCCGCGAAAGAAAAGTGGTTATCGGAGTCATATGGTTAAACGTGGGAATCCTGTGCATGTTTTCTCAAGTTTTTCTGGAAGGAGAGAAAAAGAGGGGAAAGTGTGAAAATGGGGAATCCGGTCCCTTCTCCCTATAAGCTGGGTACCCTGCACAGGAGTTTTTCTTTTTTCACAAAGGTAATCGAATTTACCGGTAGATGTTTTCAATGGACATTACTATAGAAATAAAAGGATTGTAATGATAAGAAAAATGGAATTGCAAATGAGATCATCATTTTTTAGCTACGAAGAGAGGCGTTATGCCAAATGGAGCGTATATGGTGAGCAGGTAGAAGTTGCGAAGCAAAGCATGATTAAGGATTTGGGACATTTGAGTAATTTACAATTAGCGGTAAGTGTACTTTGATAACAAGTGTTGAAATGGTCAAACACATATACAAGTGTCGAGTTATGAATAAGGTTTAGTCGGGGTCGTTGGGTCAATTGTCGAGCGACGCATGTGGATTCGCATCGTGAGTGGTCGGATTCGAGAAATTCTACCGAGAAATCAGGGGGCTTTGAGAATCAACACTGTAGATGCAAAATGCATCTTTGTAAATCCAGATTTGTCTTGGTACATTGAGAAGTTGACTGAAGGTCGTGGCACTTCTTTCGTAGGTTCTCAAAAGTAGCTGAAGTTGTCAGAAGATGCGAGAAGATTTGTCGGAGGGTGAGGGAAGTTGGCTGGATTTCCCTCGATTGTTGGAGTAATTCAAAGTCAAGGTCTCGTTGCGTGGTGGGCAATTTTTCTAATGACAGAAATATCCACTCAGAAAGATTAGGGACTCAGGTGGTACGTAACACTTCCATCGCTTTTAGCCGCAACGTCCCGGTGTGCATAGTGTTGTGGCCTGGTGATGGCAGTAGTAGCCGTCAATCAGGTGATGAACATCTCGGAGGCTGTCATAGGGTTCCCAATTGTAGTGCGCGGCGTCATAGCTGTGTAACTTCACAAGATATTCTGACTTTTTTCCACATCGTCGATGGCCAAGGATGTCCTTAATGACATACTCTGTGACCTTGTCCACTTGTATAGGAGGACGGGGATTGAATCCCTACCAAGGAAGTTCTCTCCGGAGTCTCGGTAGTGCTTGAGTTTGCCAATAAGGAACATTGGATGAACTACCATAGTGTTGGCAAGTTTGAGTCCTGCAACTACAGGGGGTTTGCATGCGCTCCATCTCAAACGATCCCAACCATTGGGGTTTGAGCTTCAAGCAGTCGGTCCCATGGATTTTGATGTTAGCCGAGCTGAGAAGAACTTGGTCGCTCGTGACAAAAACATTGTCGCTACGATGATGGTCCGATGCTCGTTTCATTGTTGCTTACGTCTTCGTGAGCGTTTCTCATGTTTCATCCCAGATGGTGGAGAATTCATATCATTGGACATCAAATGCAGGAATGTTGCTTTGGATGTATAGTGCTGCATGTGTGGGAGGAAGATTTCCATACACCATTTGGAACACAGTTTTTTCTGTTGCGGGGGAGATCACTGAATTGTATGCGATTTTGGCGGTCGTTAGCTTTTGCGCCCTATCCTTCTTACGAGGTTCGCACAATTTTTGGAGATGATGTTTGAGTATCTGATTGGTTTGATCGGTTTGGCCATCGGTTTAAGGGTGAAACGCCGTGGAAATTTGGATTCCACTACTGTAGCGAGACATCAGTTAACGCCTTAAATGGCTGGCATATCGACTGTCTCTCTCGGTCGTGATGGTTCTCGACATGCCATGTAGCCACACGATGTTGTTTAAACTTGCGCTACTCCCTCGGTGGTGATAGTGGTTGTTTTCGGAATAAAGTGTGACATTTTGGAAAACCTGTCGACAACCACGAGCATTGTGTCATATCCCTTGGGTGTGACCAATAGTCCTGTGATGAAGTCCATGAAGATGCCTATCCATGGTTCCTTCCCAATGGGGAGCGGCTACAAAAGTCCAGGTGGCCGTGTCTGACGGGGTTTTTGTTGTTGCCACGTGTCACAGGATTTGCAGAAGTTGGCCACGTCGGATTGCACCTCGTCCCACCCGTAGTGTTTCGCCAGTTTCTCTAGCGTCTTGTCTTCTCCAAATTGTCCACCTTGGCCGGTATCAGAGCACTGGTAGAGAAACATGCAGTGGGGTGTGTTGCTTGGGGGAACGACCACCCAGAGAGTGAATTGTCGTCGCCAATAGGGTACGTCGTACCAGACTTTGGCCTCGTCGTATCCGCCGTGCTGGTCATAGCTTCATGTGAACATTTGCTCAAGATATGGATCTCATTCTAGCTATAGCGTTGCTACTTCAACCATTAGATTTTAGTTGGCAGTTAAGTGCATCTACTGGGTTGATTTTTCCTGGTTGGTACTCGATATCGTAGTCGAACCCAAATTCAAGAAGCTCCATTCATCGGCTTTGACGACGACTAAGGTTCGGCTGCATCTTCAAGTATTTTATGACATGGTGGTTGGTACGTATGATGCATCGGCCGCATTCAAGATAGCACACCCATGTCTTAAATACATGTACGACTGCAAGCATCTCCTGTTTGTGTACGTCGTAGTTGAGTTCCACTCCTTGCAACTTCTGTGACATGTGTGCCACTGGTTGCTCGCCGTTGCCATGGTCTTGTAGGACGCTGCTGATTGCTGTGGGTCGGCTACATGATTTCAGCTTGATGCGATGGCCGACGTCGCATTGAGGTGATACGGTTTTTGGGATTTTGTTAGGGAAGACATCCGCAAACGATGAGGCGCTCCTCCATCCACTAGTGCCGATACCATACAACGACTCTTGCATCTTCAAGGTTGCACTCTTAGCAGTATCAACGATATTTTGTCTTTGTACCCCGCGTCGACTTTTGTGATCTCATCAACCTTCTATGGCGTCGCAAGCTGTTTACATGGGCGATCGTTTGGTGCAGATCGCTCCTCACAAACAAGAGTCGCGTCTTTCACTCCTGTCCTTTGTCGTTTCATGACTCATTTTTCTCCGATATCCCCCCCTTTTGGGCATGCCATCTGCTTCGGCAGTTGCAAGAAGTATGCCCAACTTTTCTGCAGTTGTAAGAGATTAGCGCCTCTCTCTGGTTGACGGTGTCCACTTCCATCAAAGTGGAGGAGTCCCCGGGCAGACTTCTTCTGTTTCCGTGATAATCGTGGTTGGGAGGTCGCCAGCCGTAGGATTCCTGGATCCAACCGTTGTACTAGGGGCTTTCGATCCTTTCTTCTAGTACGATCATCCGTGATAAGTCGTTCTAGATGCCACAAATGGCAATCGCTCGTCGAATGTCCTGTTTGAGGCCATAGTAGTAAAAACAGAGTTCGTCAGTGGGCGATGTTTGCACCAGCGATAAAATTGTAGAATCTCTGCAAATACTCTGCCACGCTAGACTATTGACAAAGATGTTGGAGCTTGTACCGAGCATCAAACTTCTTGTTTGACCGTCCAAATCGCGCGAGCATTGTGTAAAAAATTTGCTCTAGTCGGTTGGTGGCATCAGCGCATCTCGCAAATGCAGGTTGATCTGCTCGAAGGGTAGAATGCCTGCGGTTGGCGACATGAGACGGCACCGTTGGTTGTTGATGAGGCCCTGTCGGTCTTCTGCTGCCATCGGATGGTCTTTAAGTCTGACCACCAACTTTGTGCCGTGCCACAAAAAGCACGGCCGCGAGGCTTTGTTTTTTTTGTCCTTGACCCCAGCAGCGATGAAGTACACCTCCATGTTTGCTAGCCACATTCAAGCTGTTGGTCCTTTCAGTTTTTTAGGATCGTAAGGTTTTGGTGAGCCCGGGTGAAATTTGGGTTCATTCAAGAGTTGGGTATTTCTCTTGACAAGCATCACTTGCATTGCAAAGAGCTTCCATTGCGCCATTGAGCTTTTGGAGAAAATGGCCATTGATCCCCTCAAGCGCAGAGATACAGTTGGCCAGTTCCTCGTTGATTTGCGCCTGTCTTCCAGTGCCACCTGTCACTCTTGCTACAGATGTTGAGGTTGTCGGTAGAGGCGGCTGGTTTACCGCCATTGGATCTGTGATGGGATTGGTTGTTGAAGCTGTAGAGCTTGATCCAACTGCCGCATAGCCTACCGTGCCAGTGTTTGCTCTCGCTTGAGGATTCGCGAGGATAGGCACGTTCTGCTCCTCCATCACCGATTTCATCACCAAAGATATGTTGCCAATCGTCACATGCGCTTGCTTGCCTCACATCATAGTTGCAAATTCTGTGAATTCTAGACGTGCGAGATGCTCTTGACGACTTGTGCTATGTAGTCCTCCAGATGGGTAGTGTAGCCAGATGCCTCTCCAGCACCGTTGCGCTCTGATACCAAGTGTTATGCCAAATAGAGTGTAGATGGTGAGCATGTAGAAGGTGCGAGGCAAAACACAATTAAGAATTTGGGACACTTGAGCAGTTTAACATTAGCAATAAGTGTTCTTTGATGACATGTATAACAATGGTCAAACACAAGTGTACAAGTGCCAAGTTGCAAATGAGGTATAGTCCGCGTCATTGGTGTTGTGATTTGTGATATTCTTGTCGACCTGTATACTTTACAATGACCACTCGGCCGTGTCCATGCCTGTGCAGATCCCTAATGCAGACCCAGGTGGCACCGGTGCAACATCTGGTGATGGACGACCTACTTGGAACTGACCAACAACCGCCCCAAAGTCCTGGATGCTGCCTGGGACCTCCAGCAGTTTTTCTACAGCACGTAGGAGTTTATCATTGGACTGGCCGTGGGTCCGATTTGCATTTTTTTGCATTGTGTATCCACCGCTTCATATCGGATGCATGCTCGTGACCATTTGTAGCGTTCGGCTTGAGATTTTTCACGTTTAGGTTCAGACTGCGTAGCATTCTGAGTTGTCTACGCTAAGTTACGGCCAAAATAGTGGTTTTGAGCCAGTTTCAGGACAGATCTTGCACTACCGCATACGATACCCGCCGTGCACCGCAGCACGTACTTATGCCATGGACCTGCCATTTTCCATTTCTCTCTGCAAATGCTATTGAATCATTCTGACACTTTGACCTGTGTCTCCTAGCCAGACGCTTGCCGTTGTGTATACAACTTGTGACAATTGTCACCGTCTAACCAGGCACCGACGCCTAGTCAGCACCTGTATTGTTAGGAAGCTTCTACGTATCTTTTCATGGTATCAGAGCAGCGGGACAGTTCTTGCTGAGATGCGTAGCAAGGACGTAGCAGAGCAGCACCAGTGAGAGTCACCGCTGCATCCGATTAAATGGGACCTGTCGACGTCACACAAATACCTCCAACGTTACCTGTCTTCAACATGTGAGAGCTCACCAGCATCAACCGATAGTTGTGTGAGCCGACAACCACAGCAGGTGGCATCCGCCAGCAGCTACCGGTGTTGGGGCTAGTAGCAACACCCGTAGGCGACAGCTGCAATGAAAAGCAGCGGGTGACAGCAACATCAGCAAGCTGCAAGCAGCAAGTAGCCAGTAGCAGCCGCAAGCAGCAGCGTGCAGTAATAGCAGCATTGAGCAGTAGCAGCAGCAGCAACATACATCAGTAGCAACAACAGTAGTAACGCAGTAGAGTAGCAGCGCTACAGCAATGCGCTGCGGCAGTAGCACGCAGCAACCGTAATGAGGAAAAACTATAGAAGCATCATGTAGGAGCGCTACAACATAGTAGTGGCACGAAGCTACTGCCATAGCTCTTCAAGCAGCCGCGCGACTGCTGCTGTAGGCACTGGCGCAATAGCAGCAACAACCAAGCGGAAGCTGCTGCGGAGCTTCCGTGAAGCTTCCGTGTGGCTGCCGTGGAACAATCAACCCCTGTGCAGGAGGGAAACAACCGCGAGGGTTGTAAGAAAAAGGGCTATCGCGACGTCAGCATTTTCCTTGCTGACGTCGTCAAGTCCACGCTCATGTCAGCAATCATGTAAGCCGGACAGTGCCTATGGTACTTAGTACGGCTTGTGGATTCCTTGAATGTAGAAGATTACTGTGGATTTGGAATCTACAGGAAAAACCATGCGAGATCGACCCAAGAACGGGGTCGATCCATCAAGATTTCAAGAAGATACGCCCGGCCAAAGGTTGGACCGGCCGAGGAGAAAAAGAGGACAAGAAATCATCCCCACAGACCACGGCTCGACCCTCCGAAGACCCAACAAGGCCAAAGCGCACCTTGGGGCCCGGATATTCAATGAATCAAGGATCATTGAGGACCAAGGGCACTTCGGAACGGTGCCCCGGTATGTTGTTACCAGAAAGGGCGCTTCGGGCGGCCGTCACCGCTCCTAGTGGTGCTGCCATCGGCAGAATACCATGGTTTACAGAAACGGCTATATCTCGGCCGTTCCTCCACCGAATGATGCAATTCCTGGTGCGTTGGAAAGCTGGGAAGATGATCTACGTGATGCTAAGGCAAAAACGCTCATCGCAGGCCCGTACAGGGCCACGCACAGCTCGGCGACCGCGGTTCGCTTAGGATGTGTCATCATGTGCATATAGTCTTGTATGCTGACACTTGAAAAAAAGTACAGTTTACTCCCACTGTGCCACACGTGTTTCCGTGCTCCCCCAAGACAATCCTACGCTTCCTCAACCCCAGGTTGGTGTGCACCGGCCTCCCCTTGGTCACCGTTGCCGCCGGTTGGTGCCTACACCATCCGGTTGAGGCTAGCACACTGCGTCCGGTTCACACTTGGTATCAGAGCCAACCTTGGCTCAGGGGCACAATTTCCTACGTGGAAACCTCTCCTGATCAGCATAGACCAGCACGCATCTTGTCTCCTTGGCGGATCCGTGCCCAAGGCCAACCATGCACTCCGGTGACAAGGCGCTAACCAGAGGACCCGTTGAGGAAGAAGTTGCACCGGACGCAAAGATGACTTCATCCGGCTTGTCCTCATTGGCTGCGACGTTTGATGCGCAAGGCAAAGTAACAACAGCCGCAGCGCTGCAGAATTTTCTCGCTGACATGCAGGCCAAGATGGACCTGTTGGAGAAGCAAAACGCGTACCTCAATCAGGAGCTCGCAAAACGCCCAGTGCCAACACCAGTGGCAGTTGCCACCGCAAACGTACGTGCGGTGGGCATCCCGATCCCGCCCAAGCCGGAGCCGTTCGACCCATCGAAGAAGCATGGGCCAGCTCTGCACGCTTGGATACTCGGACTGGACACCGCCATCGACGTGGATGCCTCAAGGTACGAGGCGCGCCGCGACTATGCCGTGACCCTATCGAGAGGGGCATCATTGGATTGGTGGGCCGATGTGATGCGGTCCAATCCACATGGCAGTAGAGCAGCAATGGTCGTTGGCATTGTAGCCGCGACCGGAATCTCAACCCCATTGGGTCCAACCTGCAGCAGTGGTGACCCTACCTTGAAATGGCCGACTTCGTGGAAGGAGTTCACGGAGTCGTTCATCGAGCGCTTCACCATGGGTGACGTGAGGAACAACGCGCATGCTGCGTCGGCTTTGCCAAACTGGCGGCGTTGCCGACTACACCCGCAGGTTTTGTGAGATCGTTGCCATTTGTGGCTTTGACTCTCATGAATTGTGCTTCCACTATAGCAACGACCTCAAGGACGACGCCCGAGCTGTGACGGTGATGCACGACCTCAACGACGACCAGCCGGTGATGATCGCAGCAGCAGAGCGGTATGACTCGTGCGTAACACAAGCTCATGCCAACAGGCACAACTCTTGGGGTGGTGGTTATGACAAGCGCATGGAGATTGGAGCATTGCATCAGCGCAAGTGCTACAATTGTGGCAAGCCTGGCCACATTGCGCGTGATTGTCAGAGTCCAAAGAAGGGCGACGGCAAGAGTAAGCGACAAGGGAAGTGGAAGCAAGCCACAAAGGAAGCAGAGAAAGCAACAAAGGAGTCGGGAAACGAGGAGAGCCGGGAGTAGATGGCGTTACTCCTGGCTCCTCTCAACCCAAACCGCCAGTTGACCGCCCACCCAAACGCCTTGCGGCAGATGAGGGGGTTTCTGAGTTCAAGGCATGGGACGCGGGGTATGAGGTGGAGCAGCCCGCACTTCTCTTGGAGGCACGAGTGAAAGGCGTCAAGGGGAAGGTGCGGAGTCTGCTGGATTGTGACGAAAGCCACAGGTTTGTGAGCATGGAATGTGCTCGGAAGTGGGGCCTTGCGCTCACGAGCAAGAAGCGGACTGCTAACCAAGTGGACGGCACGATTGAAGTGGGGTACCTGGCCCGTCCCCACTCCATTCGCATGGGGAAGCTTTGCATAACGATCGTATACTGGGTGTGTCCAATGAAGGATTACGATGTGATCCTCGGTCGTGAATTCCTCCACAAGTACAACCCCGTCGTCAATTGGGAGGCGCGCACCGTCTCACTCAAGCTCGGAGACAAGAGGTATCCCCTACCTACGTGGTCCGAGGAGGCGGCCGCGGAGGAGGAGACTTCCGGGGAGGAAGCACCGCAGCAGTCGGTGCCTCGAAAGGAGGAATTGGCACCCATGATGCTGAACTTGGTGCAGCTCAAGCACGCGATTCGAAAAAAGGAGCAGTTTTTTCTGGCGTTCGTGCGAGACGTGTAGGATGATTTCAACCAACCAGGGGATGTGGCGCCTGCTGTGGCGCATGTGGCGACTTGTGAGCAGCCGAGGGCCCAAGGCAAGTTTGTCGCGGTGCCCGAGGGGCTTTGGAAGGTGTGTACGGAGTTCAAGGACGTGTTCCCCGACACCCTCCTGGCAGGTCTGCCACCAAAGCGGGACGTGGACCATCGCATCGCCCTCAAACCTGGAGCGCGCCCTCCTGTTCGTGCAACGTACCACATGAGCGATGCGCAGCTGCAGGAGCTCAAGAAGTAACTGACTGAGATGATGAAGCAGGGCTTCATCCGCCCATCCTCTTCTCCTTACGCTGCACCTGTCCTGTTCATGCAGAAAAAGATGGGGGAGACGCGCATGTGCGTGGACTACCGGGCATTGAATGAGTTGACCATCAAGAACTGGTACCTGCTTCCACGAGCCAAGGAGCTCTTCGATCAGCTCCGTGCAACTCGCTTCTTCACAAAGATCGACCTCCGTACCGGCTACCACCAGATCCGCATCGCAGCAGATGATGTGGAAAAAACGGCCTTCCGTACCCGCTATGGTCACCACGAGTTCCTCGTGATGCCTTTCGGGTTGACCAATGAGCCGGCCACCTTCATCGCGGCGATAAACAACATCTTCAGGTCGTACTTGGATGACTTTGTGGTAGTTGACCTCGACAACATCTTGGTGTATAGCAGGACGGTGGAGGAGCATGGGGAGCATGTGAAGAAGGTCCATGAGATTTTGAGGAAGGAGGAGTTTTCTGCAAAACTCTCTAAGTGTGAGTTTGCGGTGGGTAAAGCTGAATTCCTCGGATACATGATTGGCAATGGACAGATTTCCATGGACGCGCACAAAGTGTCGGCCATGCAAGAGTGGCCGAAGTTGCGTAATGTGCATGATGTGCAAGTGTTCATTGGTTTTGCAACTACTACCGCAGGTTCATCTTTGGCTACACGGGAGTGTCAGCGCCACTCTCAAATCTCACTCGCAAGGATAGCGAGTGGAGTTGGGGGGTTAACGAATAAGAAGCCTTTAAGAACCTCAAAAGGGCTCTGACCTCCGCGCCGGCCTTGCACTTAGCCGACAACGGCTGTGAATTTGAAATGGCGACGGATGCATCGGACCTGGCCATTGGTGGGATCCTTTTGCACAACTTTGGCAACGGGTCGCAGCCAGTCGCCTACTACTCGCGCAAGTTGCGCGGGGCAGAGCTGAACTATGCCACCCATGACAAGGAGATGCTTGCCGTGGTTGCAATCTTCAAGAACTGGTAGTGCTACCTTGAGGCACGGAAATGCACGGTCTACACGGACCACCACGCACTGCAGTACTTCAAGACGTAGCCGAACCTGAGCAGGCGGCAAGCGCGTTGGGTGGAGTACCTCGAGTCGCACTTCGACTACGAGATCGTGTACCGGCCGGGTCGCATCAACCCAGCTGTCGCACTGTCACGGCAACCGGACCTGATGATGCGGGTCGCGTCTCTCACCGTCCACTAGGATGCTTTCCTTGTGAAGCTCTTCACGGAGGGATACGAGGCGCATGGGAAGAACGACGCTTGGAGATTTTTCTTTGAGGCGCCGTATTGGCGATGGCGCGGCACGCAGCAGGTGGTGGTTCCCGCGGTGCCGACACTTTGGCAGCTGATTTTGGAGGAGTGCTATGACAGTGGCCCGAGTGGCCACTTCTCCGTCGACAAGACGGTGGCTCGCTTCTTTTGGTGGCCCACCATGTCGTCGGAGGTGGCTGAATTCTGCCGGAGTTGTGACGTGTGCGAACGCCACAAGGCGCGGAGGAAGAAGACCCCGGGTCTCCTCCAACCCTTGCCCATCCCCGAGCAGCCGTGGCAAGACATCTCCATGGATTTCATCACGGGTTTGCCCACGACAAAGGCAGACCACAATGCGGTGCTAGTGGTGGTGGATCGTTTCAGCAAGTTATCGCACTTCATTGCGATGCGTGATACGGTGAGCGCGAAAAGCACGGCTCGGCTGTCCCTCAAGCACGTGGTGCGTCTCCATGGCGTGCCGCGGTCCATTGTGAGTGACCGTGACCCGCGTTTCACAAGCAAGTTCTGGCAAGAACTCATGGAACGGTACGGCAGCAAGGTGCAGCTGTCAACCAGTTTTCACCCCCAAACTGACGGACAAACGGAGCGGACGAACCAGACGCTGGAGCAGCTTCTCCGTACAGTGGGTGATACAGATGAGACGGCGTGGGACCAGCGATTGCCGGTCGCTGAACTGGCGTATAACTCCGCCACGTCCGCCTCCACCGGCAAGGCGCCATTTGAGGTGGTCAACGGGACGGTGCCCGCCACGCCCCTCAGTTTGCATGCCGCAAGCAACCTGCCCGCGGTGGAGTCTACCGCACGTGACTTCACGCAGATTTGGGCGACGACGCGGCATGCATTGGCAAAGGCGCAATCACAACAGAAAGTGCAAGCGGACCACCGACGCGTGGACGCAACCCTCAAGGTCAGTGACCGCGTGCTTCTCAACAGCGCGCACGTCAAGCTTCGCGGGGTCCAGTCGGACAAGTTGAAGTCCCGGTGGCTTGGTCCGTTCGAGGTGCTCGAAATGCGGACACCCGTGGTAGCACGGTTGGCTCTCCCACCTTCCATGCCAGTCCACGACGTGTTCCACATCTCCAAGCTCAAGCTCTACCATGACCCGGCCGAGCATTTTCCTGGCCGCAGTTCGGAGCCTCCCCCTCCGGTGGTCATCGAGGGCGAGCAAGAGTTTGAGGTGGAGACCATCCTTCACCACCGTCGTCATGGCCGTGGATGGGAGTACCTCGTCAAGTGGAGGGGCTATGATATAGCCCACAGCTCATGGGAGCCTGCCCGCAACTTTGACGTTGGCGGGGTGAATGCCATCCTCCGGGACTATCAAGAGCGAACCGGGACGGCTCGCTCCTAAAGGGGGGGGGGGGGGGTAGTGTAAGCCGGACAGTGCCTACGGTACTGATTACGGCTTGTGGCTTCCTTTAATGTACAAGATGACTGTGGATTTGGAATCTACAGGAAAAACCGTGCAAGATCAACCCAAGAACGGGGTCGATCCATCAAGAATTTAGGAAGATACGCCCGGCCAAAGGTTGGACCGGCCGAGGGGACAACGAGGACAGGAAATCGTCCCCAAAGACCAAGGCTCGACCCTCGGAAGACCCAACAAGGCCGAAGCGCACCTTGGAGCCCAGATATTCAATGAGTCAAGGATCATTGAGGGCCAAGGGCACTTCAGAACGGCGCCCCGGTGTGTTGTTACCAGAAAGGGCGCTTCGGGCGGCCGTCATCGCCGCTAGTGGTGCTGCAAGCGCCAGGTTACCGTGGTTGACGGAAACAGCCATATCTCGGCCGTTCCTCCACGGAATGATGCGATTCTTGGTACGTTGGAAAGCTGGGAAGATGACCTAGGTGAAGCTAAGGCGATACTGCTCATCCCAGGCCCGTACGGGGCCGTGCACGGCTCGGCGACCTCGGGTCACCTAGGATGTGTCATCATGTACATATAGTCTTGTATGTTGACACTTGAATAACAAGTACAGTTTACTCCCACTGTGCCACACGTGTTTCCGTGCTCCCCCAAGACAATCCTATGCTTCCACAACCCCGGGTTGGTGTGCACCGGCCTCCCCTTGGTCGCCGTTGCCGCCAGTTGGTGCCTACACCATCCGGTTGAGGCTAGCACACCGCACCCGGTTCACAAATCCCCTACTAATGTCAGCTCTTACCTTAGTTCATTTTTTGGTTGGAAAGTCAAAAGTTTCCAGCATGTCAACTCCTCAAGGAATGCTGACGTTTCTGCAATCCGACAAGTTTGACATCCCGGCCCATACTGAGCACTGACATGGCTCCGGCTGGTGACAAAGGCAAAAGACTACTAGATCCCTCTTCTTCCTCCTCAGGGGTCATGAGCCCACGCTCGCAGGCTATTGAGGAGCTGCGAAGCCAGTTAGGATAAGATGCGTCGTTTCCAGCAGGAGAAGATTGACGCCATTCGTACGCTCACAGAGCTTCTTCAAGTCAGTCCACGGCCCCACGCCATACCTCTGAGGAAGCTGGCGATGTTACACCCTCTACACAGCAGTCAGAACTAGCAATGGTGATAGGAGCAGGACGCGACCCACCACCTCTTGATCCTTGGGACCCTGACATGCCAGGTATAGAGGGCTGCACTCATGAGAGTGAGATTTGTGTACTTCAAGAGCGTCTCCGCCAGCTTCAGACGAGTTCTCAGCCCCCTCCCACATCTGGATCTTTTTTCTTCCACGGTTCGATCCTCGCTGGATCTCCACCACAACGACTTTCACCTTCCGGGTGTCTTCCCCATCCCTCATCCTTCTCAGGTCGTGGTTGCTCTCCCTATGGAGTGGCAACCCAGGGACATCGAGACACCACCCTCACAATATGTCATCGAGGACAGTTTTGACTGCTGGAAGATCCTTTTCCACGTTTGGGCTACTTCAGAGGGAGTTTGGGCCTACTACTACATACTGTATCAGGTTACAAACCGAGCGCAGGTGCTCACAGCGGCCAAGGCGATACGCGGACTCCTTTACGCCATGTAGTGCGAGACCGTCTTGGACTTCCGCACGTTCCTTAGATAGTCCGGCATGGGCGCAAGTGCTGATTCACATGGGGGCTCGGATTTGGCATTAATCCTGCTCGCTGCAGAGACGCATGCTACCCGCGCCGCCACATTCATGCCTTTTTCTCCCTTTGTCATGGACCTACCGAGCCCGCAGCCGACTGCTTGCGGCGCGCCATGCACATCTACACGTGCCTTGGTATCTCAAGAGGTACAAAGGTGTGGGCACTCCGGACGATCATGCTTGGAGCCCGCCTTGAGCACGCAGTCATCTTCATGAGGAATAGTGACGCCATTCTCGAGCCCTTCTTGACCTCCTTGTAGCTTCTTCCTTGGGCGCAACAGCATTTCCTCTAAGTGACTTCTGCTTGTGAGGTAGTCGTCGCTCATCAGGAGAGTCCACTTGTTGTAGCAGTCATCGTGTCACCACCGACGTCCCTCTTGTAGTCTATTGCTATATCCTCTGACACGTCCTCCTCTTCCTCTTCCACCTTGATTACCCTGACTCAGACACAGGGTGTGGCAGTAGTAGCATAAGGGAAGAAGGGGAGACAGAGGCACGGTTTGGGCCTACAGCAGTAACAACAGTAGCAGTCATCAGGTAGCAGCAGTGGACGCATGGTTCACTGCTACAACTCTTGAGGTATTCATCGCTACATCGAGTACCAGTGGCCACTCGACTGGGCGCGGATCACTTGCGGTCTTTAGGCCGTACACTCATTACGATCTACGTTGAGCAGCACATCCTGTGGTTGCGCCACAACCACAACAACAGTTCCAGCTTCACCACCGGCGAGCAGTGGCTACCGAGACCCACGTGACCGCACCATCGCTGAGCTTTGTCACCTTCTGGCGCTTCACTTTCAAGGAGGTGCAAGTGTGTCGTCACAGCCGATCGGTTCATAGACTGTTTGTTTGTCTACTTTTGTAGCTCGTGATGACTCGTGTGGGGGGACACAGGTAGCATGTGATGACAATGGGCCTGGCAGTACCGATTGGATTCATGAGTCTCACCTTTGTGCCCTTCGTTGTTCCTCCTCACCTATTGTTGAGCGCCCATCTGAGGCCGAGTGTTCCATTGCTCGTTGTAAGGTGACGTACTCGTTTCGTGATCATGGTAGCAACTTGATCATCGATTATGGTGCTACTCACCACATGACCTGTGGTGAGTAACTTCGTTGTCCTCAGTCCTGTTGTGTCTGTTCGCTCCGTTCGCACAGGCTCTCGTCAGTCACTGCCAGTCCACGATGTTTAGGTTGTGCGTTTCGATGGTCCGTCTAGCCCCTTGTATCTTTCTGACGTGGTTTTTGTGCCTAACCTTGAGCTAAGCTTGCTTTATGTGCATACCTGCACACTGATGGGACTCTCAGTGGAGCACACTGTAGACATCGCGACTGTGACTGTTGCTAATACTCGCACCATTGTTCTGTGTGCCTCTGTGGTGGATGACCTGTATCATGTACCTCGGATGTTTTCTTCTCCTTGCTCCCCTTGTCCTCCCGCTCATGTGTTTTTTAGTGGTGTTCTCTCTGCTGAGCACCAGCGACTACTGCATCATCGTCTGTGTCATGTGGGCTCCGACACTATATTGAAGCTCATTTGGATATAACTCATCGTTGGTCTTGAGGAGTCTTCTTTCGAGAAGCCTCCCAAAACCAGTTTTCCATTGTGCGCTAAGGGCAAGATGCATTGCTGGCCTGATTCCCGTTCTTGGGTTCTTCGCCCTCTTGAGTTAGTCCACTCGGACCTTCTCCGTCCCTTGACTATAGATTCCTTGTCTGATCGGGGCCGATGTGTCCTCACCCTTACTGATGAATTCACCCGGATGTGGTATGTCTACAGCCTACGCTAGAAGAGCGACGCTGCTCTTGTAGTTTGTCTTTGGCTAGTGATGGCTGAGTGTCATTCCCACCACATGGTGCATACATTCCCTTCGGATCGCAACGGCAAGTTCCTTGGTAAGATGGACATCTTCTTTACCGACTATGGTGTTTTTCACCAGGTTTCTGCTCCTGCTACTCCTCAGCAAAACGGTGTTTCTGAGCGCTCAAACCGCACCATGGAGGATGCGGTTCGTGCTATGTTTTCTAAGTGCGGTCTCCCAGAATCCTTTGCATTTGAAGGATTCACCTACATGACGTGGGTCTGGATCTGCCTTCCGCAAGGTCCCCTTCTGGACCACATTACACCGTACAATGTTTGGTTTGACCACCATGTCGATCTGCGTCTTTCTCGTATCTAGGGATCAATGGTTTCCATGTGGTACATCAAGGACCAGCAGGTGTTCAAGGTCTCCCCGCGTTGTTGCCTATGTGCCTTTGTCGACATCTCCCCACAATCAAAGGCTCGGCGTTTTTGGGACCCTACCCCTTGTTGCATCATTGAGTCCCCTGGTGCCCTCTTCTTTTAGTCTCTCACATACCGTGACCTGACCTCCACCATGTTGTTGTCTTTCACGCACGTTCCTACATGTGAGGTTTCTTGACGGATGGGGGAGTTTGGGCCTTTGAACACTTCTCGTCCGGCTGATGTGTCCGTTCAAGCGCCCTCCACTTCTCGGTCTCCGGCCCTTGATCACATAGCAATCATAGCTGTCGGCCCAGAGACATCTCCAACCCAACCTATCTCACACCTGACTGGCACCCATGACTCTGTACCCTTGTCCACGAGTACTCCTGCCTCTGTGTGTGATCGTGCATCTATCCTTGCTGCTACACCCAGCCCTGGTCACCCGTCAGTGTACCAGCATCTCCTCACACGGCATCACCTGCTCTGTTGCCTCAGTCCTCATCAGATGTGGTCATGCCTGTCTCTAAGCCTGAGGCAAGCTCCTTGAGCTCAGGTTACTCATGTGAGCCCGGCACTCGCCTTCAACCATTGGTCTCTAGAGTCCATTGAGTGTCTTGTCCCGCACCCAGGCGCTCCACGCGCAGCGTTGCGTGTGGTGATCTTGGCACAAAGGGCCTAGGCCTGAATGTCCACACAGATCACACAGAGGCCCATCCATCGTGCCCTATAGGGCACAATCCGGCTACTCGCGAGTTTCACATCGCTTGTGATGCATCAACTGACCTTGTGGTCTTCCGACACAATTATGAAGCGTGTGCACTTGCCACTCAGAGCTCTCCCTTGATGGTACCTGACCCGGGCACACTGAGGGAGGCTCTCTCATTAGAGGATGCAGACGTCTTGGGTGCTGCCTACGAGGATAAGTTCCGTGCCATCCGAGAGGATGGAGTTAACGAGCATGACCTGAGCTCGCGATGTGTTCCGTGTTGTGACTCAGCATGACTGGGAACGGCACCAGAATAATGTAAGCAATGCGGTCCTCCATGGCTCTCCGGATGAGGAGATTAACGTGTCTCGGCCATGAGGTTTTCAGGATGGTGACAAGGCATGGAGCTTGGAGAAGTCCTTGTACGGACTCAAGCACTCTCCTTGGTGCTGGAACAAGGAGATTACGAGCACCCTGACTCGTGTGGGATATATAAAGAATGAGGCAGATCCCTCTCTCTTCATCCGACAATCCCTTGAGCGGTTCACCACCATCCTGGTCTATGTGGAAAACCTTTTGATCGCATCTCCATCCATGGAGGCCAATAAAGGAGGCCAAGGCGGTCCTCTAGACCACCAACAGGATGAAGTATCTTGATCCTTCAGCGTTGTGTCTTGGCATGGAGATCGTGCAATACTACACACTTCGGATACTTCTCTTGCAGCAGGCCCAATACACACGTGTTGTGGGAGAGCGTTTCATTGACCTCCGTGGTGCGGTGCCTACGGCCGCCACACCTCTCACACCTGACGGGCAGGATGCCCTAAAGGTGGACGATCCCACACAGATGGGGGAGACAGTGGACGTGACCTTATAACTTCGTCTCATCGAATCTGTGATGTACCTGGCCACTACCACACACCCTGACATCACCTTGCCGTTAACCTCCTTGCATAGTTTTTCCAAGCTCCACGTGCCAGAGCCCTTCATGCACCTGTGCAATTGGTGTGGTACATGGTTTCCACACCGTTCCTTGGACTCTGCTTTCTCCGGTAGTGTTCGGTGGTTCTTGACGGCTACACCGACAATGATTGCGCGTGGAGTCCCAATGGGCGAAGTCGCACCTGTTACGTGTTTTTGCCCGGTGGTACCGCTGTGTCCTGGTGCAACGGGAAGCAGGGCTGCATTGCACGTAGCTCATCGAGGGCAGAGTATGTTGCCCTCCGTGCAGGGGCCACTAAGGTAGCGTGGTTGCAGCCCCTATTCCTTGAGTTGGGTCAGTCAATGCCTGCCATTGTACTTCGCTGCGATAGCCAAAGTGCTCTCGTCATTGCGGAGAACTCTCGTGTGTTACATGCTCGCACCCAGTAGAGTAGTAGTATTGAAATTGAACATCACTTCGTGCGTGATTTGCTCAAGCGACACGTGATCTACGTCATCTGGCTCGGCAATGACATGCACTGTCTTGATTTCATTACGAAGGCACTCGCTCTCAGGATCTTTCTGGTAGCCATTTGTTCTGTTGGGCTTTGCCCTTACCTAAGAGTGGTTGAGTGTGAGGTCTGTCTGTGTCTGTATCACAATTGTTTCTGCACTTGTTGCATTCATCTTAGTGTTGCATGTGTATGGACATGCATACCATCAGGTCATCGGGGAGTGCTGTGATTTGTGACTTTCGTGTCGACCTGTACAGTTCATTGTGACCACTCTGCCGTGTCCGTGCTCGTACAGATCCCTAATGCGGACCCAGGTGGCGCCGATGCGTCGTCTGGTGGTGGACCACCTACTCGGAGCTGACCAACGACCGCCCCAGAGTCCTGGATGCTGTCTAGGACCTTGTGTAGTTTTTCTGCAGCACATAGGAATTCATCGGTGGATTGGCCGTTGGGCCCGATTCGCATTATATTGCATTGTGTGTCAACCGTTTGTGAGAAAGTGCGTAGAAGCTTCCTAGCAACACGGCCGCTAACCGGGCGTCAGTGCCTAGTCAGACGGTGACGATAGTCACATGTCGTACACACAACGGCAAGGGTTTGGCTAGGAGACACAAGTCAAAGTGTCAGAATGCTTCAATATAGCATATGCAGAGAGAAATGACAACTGACAGGTCCAGGGCATAAATACCTGCCGCGGCGCACGGCGGGTGTCGCACGCGGCAGTCCAAGAGCTGTCCTAAAACCGGCCCAAAAACACTATTTTGGCCGTAACTCTGCGCACACATGTCAAAATCCTACGCCGTCTGAACCTAGACACAGAATCAAAAGACGCACGCAACGACTGGTCACATGCATGCATCCATCGACTGACAACGAGTATACAATGCAAAAACATGCAAATGGGCCTCATGCCCAGTCCGCCGAAAGGCGCCTGCAAGACGTAGAAGGCACAGCAAGGAGTCCCGGTGACATCTGGGGCTCTAGAACAGTGGTCGGTCAGCTCCAGACGGGTAGTCCGCCGCCTGTCGTTGCGCCAGTGTCACCAGGGCTGCCTGCCTCAGGGATCTACATGAGTATGGACACGGCCGAGTGGTCACAGTAAACTGTACAGGAACGGCACAAAGCACAACACTCCCCCATGACCCGATGGTACGCATGTCCATATGCGTGCAGCACTGGTACAACCACATAGTGAGTGACACAGACAGATGAAACGGCAACGTACATCCCACACTCAACCACTGTCACGCACGGGGCGAAGCCCAACAGAACGAATGGCCACCAGGAACTTCCCGCGGGCAAGTGCCTTCGTCAAGAAATCAGCTCGCTGCAAGTCAGTGCCAACCCACATGATGGAGATCACGCGTCGCTCCACCAGATCACGAACGAAGTGATGCTCAACCGCAATGTGCTTTGTGCGAGCATGAAAAACACCAGAGTTCTCCGCGATGGCGAGAGCNCCCCAAAGCCACATACTCTGCCTCCGACGAGCTACGTGCGATGCAGCCCTGTTTCCCGCTTCGCCAGGACAAAGCGGTACCACCAAGCAGAAACATGTAGCCAGTGCGACTGCGTCCGTCAGGACTCCAAGCCCAGTCGCTATCAGTGTAGCCGTCAAGAACCACCGAACACTGCCGACGAAAGCAGAGTCCGAGATACGGTGTGGAGACCATGTACCATACCACTCGCACAGCCACGTGAAGAGCTCTCGCACGTGGAGCCTGCGAGAACTGAGCGAGGAGGTTGACGGCGAACGCGATGTCGGGACGCGTGGTAGTGGCCAGGTACATTAGAGATCCGATGAGACGGAGGTACAAGGTCACGTCCACTGTCTCCCCCAGCTGTGTAGGGTCATCCACCTTCAGGGCATCCTGCCCATCAGGTGTGAGTGGTGTGGAAGCAGTAGGCACTGCACCAAGGAGATCGCTGAAGCNTGATGCAGCAACAGTGTCCGATGTCTGCGATCTCGCACAATCTCCATACCAAGAAACACCGATGCAGGATCGAGGTCCTTCATCCTGTAGGCGGTCTGCAGGACAGCCTTGGCCTCCTTCACGGCCTCCAGCGACGGAGACGCAATCAGAAGGTCATCAACATAGACCAGGACGGCGGTAAACCACTCGGGTGTCGGTAGGATGAAGAGTGAGGGGTCTGCCTCGCTCTGTACGTATCCTGCGCGAGTCAAGGTGCCAGTGATCTCCCGGTTCCAACACCGTGGAGACTGCTTGAGGCCGTACAAGGACTTACGCAAGCGCCAGACCTTGTCACCGTCCTCAAAGCCAGGTGGCTGAGCCACGTAGATCTCCTCATCCAAAGAGCCATGGNACGCTCAGCCATCACGAGCCAGAGCCGAACCGCAAGGGCGGCGTCGCTCTTCTGACGCAGACTGTAGACCCACCGCATCCGGGTGAAGTCATCAGTCAGCGTCAGAACATACCGGCCCCTCTCGGACAGCGACTCGACGGGGAGGGGACCGAGCAGGTCCGAGTGGACCAACTCGAGGGGCCTCAGTGCTCGGGAACGCGAATCAGGGTAAGTGCACCGGTGCATCTTACCCTGAGCGCAAAAAAGACAGTCGGTCTTGGGTGGCTTCTCGAAAGAAGCCACGTCAAGACCAAGAGCGGGCTATGTCCGGATGAGCTTCGACACAGTGTCGGAGCCCACATGACACAGACGTTGGTGAAGCAACCGCTGGTGTTCTGGGGATAGAACACCAGTGACAAAAACGCGACTAGAGGAGGTGGGAGAGCAAGGGGAGGAGGGCCGAGTAATGCCGTACAGGTCATCGACGACTGAAGCACGCAGGACAATGCTACGGGTGTCAAGAGCAGTCACAATCGCTGAGTCAGCGGTATGCTCAACAGAGAGACCCATCAGAGTGCATGCACGCACAGACAACAAACTGAGCTCAAGATCAGGCACAAACAGCACGTTAGAGAGATACAGGGGGCCAGACGGACCATCAAAGCATACAACCCCAACACCGTGAACCGGTAAGGACTGGCCAGAACTTGTACGAACGGAACGGACAGTCGTGACAGGACCAAGTACCACAAAGTCACTACGACGACACGTCATGTGGTGGGTGGCACCGGAATCAATGATCCAAGTGCCACCAGAGTCACGACTGGTGGACGTCACTGTACAACGAGCAATAGAACACTCGGCATCAGAGGGACGCTGAGCTGTTAGTGGGAAGGAACGACGTACATCACGAAGGTGAGACTCATGAATCCAGTCAGTGTAGTCAGGCCCATCATCATCACATGCGGACTGTGCTCCCCCACACGTGTCATCACGAGTCACGAGGACGGACGAACAAGCAGTCTGTGACCCACTCGACGATGACAACACACTCGCACCTCCCTGAAAGCGAAGCGCCAGAAGATGACGAAGCTCGGCGATGGTGCGGTCACGTGGGTCTGGATCACTGCTGCTCGCCGGTGAGGATGCAGGAACAGCTGCAGTCGTAGTCGCCGCGCGTCCAGAGGAGTGTGCGGTCGACGTGCCGGACGCGGTGCGAGCNGTGTGAATATGTCGGTGTACTCCAGGCGAACTCCGAGCATGATCGTCCGAAGCGCCCACAGCTGTGTGCCCCCTGAGGTCCCCAGACGCGTGTAGATACGCATGGCGAGTCGCCAGTAATCCGCTGCAGGCTCCGCTGGTCCCTGACGGAGAGAGTGAAAAGCACGAATGTGTGACGCACGCGTGGCGTGCGTCTCTGCGGCCAGTAGGGACAACGCCAGATCCCAGCCTCCACGAGGATCAGCTCCGGTGCCTGTGCCAGCCTCGCCGAGGAAGGAACGGAAGTCAACGACAGTCTCGCGTGGCATGGCGTAGAGAAGCCCTCGCATGGCCCGGGCTGCTGTCAGCACCTGTGCTGGATCTGCAGACTGGTATGGGCTGTGGTAGTAAGGCCAAACTCCCTCAGNTGTGGCCCACACCTGAAACAAGATCTCCCAGCAGTCAAATCCATCCTCGTTGATGTACCGTGGAGGTGGTACCTCAAAGTCCTTTGGCTGCCGCTCCGTGGGGAGAGCAGCCGCAGGCTGAGGAGGGCGAGTGACGGGAAAAACTCCTGGAAGGGGATGATCACTGGGGAAGTCAGGTGACGGTCGTATCGGGGAGACGGGTGGAGGTCGGATACCCGTCTGCAGCTGACGGAGGTGCTCCTATAGAAGACGAATCTCCCACTCCTGCGAGTCATCCTCAAAGCCTGGCATGAAGGGCTCGTCATCAAGAAGGTCCTCAGGTGGTGGGGAGACCACACCAGGAGGTGAAGCAGGCGGGGCACCTGTCACGGGCACCTGAGCTGAGTGCTGGGTGGAGGCTGCAACGCCGGCAGCTCCCTCAGAAGTCCGCGGAGGAGCCGTGGACTGAGCGCGCAGAAGCTCAGTCAGCGTGCGGATCGCGTCAGTCTGCTCTCGCTGCAGACGACGCATCTCCTCCTGCTGGCTGCGCAGGTCCTCAATGGCCTGCGAGCGAGGGCTCAATANGGTTCCAGACCCAAGTCATGTAGGCAAAGCCCTCGAATGCGAAGGACTCCGGGAGACCGCACTCAGACCGCATGGCACGGACCGCATCCTCCATGGTGCGGTTCCAGTGCTCAGATAAACCGTTCTGCTGTGGGGTAGTAGGAGCGCAGACGTGGTGAAAAATGCCGTGCTCAGCAAAGAAGGAGTCCATCTCGCCGAGGAACTCGCCGCCGCGATCTGAGCGAAAGGTATGTAACGTGTGGCGAGACTAACGCTCAGCCATCACGAGCCAGAGCCGAACCGCAAGGGCGGCGTCGCTCTTCTGACGCAGACTGTAGACCGACCGCATCCGGGTGAAGTCATCAGTCAGCGTCAGAACATACCGGCCCCTCTCGGACAGCGACTCGACGGGGAGGGGACCGAGCAGGTCCGAGTGGACCAACTCGAGGGGCCTCAGTGCTCGGGAACGCGAATCAGGGTAAGTGCACCGGTGCATCTTACCCTGAGCGCAAAAAAGACAGTCGGTCTTGGGTGGCTTCTCGAAAGAAGCCACGTCAAGACCAAGAGCGGGCTGTGTCCGGATGAGCTTCGACACAGTGTCGGAGCCCACNAGAAGCTCAGTCAGCGTGCGGATCGCGTCAGTCTGCTCTCGCTGCAGACGACGCATCTCCTCCTGCTGGCTGCGCAGGTCCTCAATGGCCTGCGAGCGAGGGCTCAATAGCCCTGAAGAAGAGGAGGAGGGATCACCTGGTCCCTTGTCCTTGTCGTCGGGCGAACTCATGTCGCCGCTCACTATGGGACGACAGGTCAAGTTTGCCGGATTTCAGAACCGTCTGCGTTTCTCGAGGAGTTGAAACGCTACCAACTTTTGACTTTTCGGTTGAAAATTTGGCTAAGTGTAATGCTGACGTCAGCAAATGGTTGCTGACGTCAGCACGACCTGATGACATCAGCAACGATCAATGCTGACGTCAGCTCATCCCGTCCTTTTTTTTTGTCATGGTTCTGCCGCTGCACGGTGGCATGCGGCAGCTCCGCGGAAGCTGCGCAGCAGCTTCCGCCCAGCTACTGCTGCAACTGCGCTGTCAGGTGCAGCAGCAGCTGCGTAGCTGCATGTGCAGCGGTGGCAGCGGCGGCTGCGCTGCTGCTGCTGCTGCTGCGCACGGCGGCTGCTGCTGTGCGCGGCGCTGCTGCTGCGCGTTGCAGCTGCTGCTAGCCGCCGCCGCCGCGCGCTGCTGCTGGCTGCCGCCGCCGCGCGCTGCTGCTGCTGCCACTGCTGCGCTGCTGTTGCTGCCGCGGCTGCCGCTGCTGCTGCTGTGCCGCTGCCGCTGCTGCGCTGCTGCTGCCGCCGCTGCTGCCACGCTGCTGTGGCGGCCGCTACTGCTGCGCTACTGCTGCGCGGCTGCCGCCGTCGCCTCTGCTACTGCTGCTCTGCTGCTACGGCTGTGGGGGGGGAGTGGCGGCTGCACGCACCGCAGCCGCCACACGCCTCTGCGTGGCAGTACGCGCTGCTGCTGCTGCCTCAGCAGCTGCGCTCTCACGTGGTGGGTGGAGTACGCGGACGACGAACGGCCGTCTCCAGCAGGTCCCAGAAGATCTGCTGCAGCGGTGACTCTCACTGCTACTGCTCTGCTGCGTCTTTGCTGCGCAGCTCAGTGAGATCTGTCTCACTGCTCTGATCCCATGAGAAAGTGCATAGAAGCTTCCTAGCAACACGGCCGCTGACCGGGCGTCAGTGCCTAGTCAGACGGTGACGACAGTCACAGGTCGTACACACAACGGCAAGGGTTTGGCTAGGAGACACAAGTCAAAGTGTCACAATGCTTCAATATAGCATATGCAGAGAGAAATGACAACTGACAGGTCCAGGGCATAAATACCTGCCGCGGCGCACGGCGGGTGTCGCACGCGGCAGTCCAAGAGCTGTCCTAAAACCGGCCCAAAAACACTGTTTTGGCCGTAACTCTGCGCACACATGTCAGAATCCTACGCCGTCTGAACCTAGACGTGCANGCCGAAAGGCGCCTGCAAGACGTAGAAGGCACAGCAAGGAGTCCCGGTGACATCTGGGGCTCTGGAACAGTGGTCGGTCAGCTCCAGACGGGTAGTCCGCCGCCTGTCGTCGCGCCGGTGTCACCAGGGCCGCCTGCCTCAGGGATCTGCACAAGTATGGACACGGCCAAGTGGTCACAGTAAACTGTACAGGAACGGCACAAAGCACAACAGTTTGATGCCGGATGCATGCATGTGACTAGTCGTAGCGACCAGCTTGATATTCTGCACGTTTATGTTTAGACGGCGTAGCGTTCTAACTTGTCTACGCTGAGTTACGACCAAAACAATTGTTCGGGGCCGCTTTCAGGACAGATCTTGTGCTGTAGCGTGTGACACCCGCCGTGCGCCGCTGCAAGTACTTATGCCATGGACTTGTCATTTGTCATTTCTCTCTGCTATTGAAGAATTCTGACACTTTGACCTGTGTCTCCTAGCCAGACCCTTGCCGTTTTGTGTACGATATGTAACTGTTGTCATTGTCTGACTTGGCACTGACGCCTAGTTAGTGGCTGTGTTGTTAGGAAGCTTCCATGCATCTTTTCAATTGGGTCGATCGTCGAGCGACACGTGTGGAGTTGCATCACGACTTCTTGAATCCAACCAACCGTGATGCAACTGCACACGTGTCTTTTTGTTGAGAAATCGGGGGGCTTCGAGAATGCCAAGGTGCGCGATGCATCTTTATGAATCGAGATTCGTCTCGGTGCGTCAATAAGTCGACCGAAGGACCGTGACACTTCTGTTGTAGGTTCTCAAAAGTGGTCAAAGTAGTCAGAAGCTGCGAGAAGATTAGTTGGAGGGCGAGGGCTGTTGGCTCAATTGCGTCACTCGTTGGATTGAAATTTGAGGCTTTGCTGCACGGTGGGCCATTTTTATAATGACAGAAATACCCAATCGGAAAGACTAGGGAATGTTTTACGTCTGGTATGCAACAAGAAGTATGCCAGCTCCGGGAACGAAGAAAAATGTAGGCTGCGAATTGAAAGCTTTTGAAAAGACAGTCGTAGTTGGAAAAGATTTGTAAAGGTCGGCTGTGTACGCAAACTGCCCCGTACAATATGGGGCATTCGGAGAGAAGCAGCGGTTGCTTCCGTCGTGACCTAGGATTCGCACCAGCGTTCACCGCTTTACCATTGCTTCGTAGGAGGATTATGCAGCGGCAGCTGCAGTTGCAACAGCACGAGCAGCAGTAGTAGCAGCAGCAGGGCGGGTTGAACCGCGTGGATTGTATGATGTGGTAGCGGCGTGAGGGACAAGATCGCAAGCAAATAACATCGCAGCAGGGACGCGAATTGAAGGGACAAGAGCGCACGGGACAAGGCAACGACGGCCACGCACCTGAGGGACGGGAGAGTGAGGGAAGGACGAGGGTAACTGAGGGGGTGCAATGGCGGGGGGCAGAACTCGGGCGCAGAAGAACAAGCCTCACAAGTCTCGGCTTGGGGCAAAGAGCCAACGCGCGCAGCACCGCATGGAAGGAGGTTCGAAAAGAGAAAAAGCTCTATTTCACGTTTTGTATGGAGATTNCCCCCCTTCGACCCCCCACCCACCTTTTCCCATCCTTCCCTTTCCTCCCGCCGTCCTTCCCCGGCTTCCCTTGTCCCTTGGCCCTGACGTGGTGTTGCAACGAGTAGCGCCGGCACTCGAGGAAGGATAGGAGGAAGCGAGGGGGAGAGGAAGGATAGGAGGGAGCGAGGGGGAGAGGAAGGATAGGAGGGAGCGAGGGGGAGAGGAAGGATAGGAGGGAGCGAGGGGGAGAGGAACGATAGGAGGGAGCGAGGGGAAGAGGAAGGGTTTCCGAGGAAAGGGCAGAGGCAATGGGAGCGGCTGGCCAAGAGATGGGGCGAATGTGGGGAGAGGGGAAGGGGGAAGATCGGGTAGTGGAAGGCAGAGAAGGAGGGGGGGGAGGGGGCTAGTGGAAGAGAAGGGACATTCCCGCCCCCCTGCATGGCATAGTTGCGTGAGAGTGGGCATGGAGTTATCGGGGTTTATGGTTTGGTCAGGGTCTGGTTCAGATTAAGGGTTTTTTGTCCCTGACGTGGGTTCCTGTGGGGAGGCAGAGGTTCTTGGGATGCATGAGTGGAGGGCATGCCCCCTAGTTGCTGTCACTCTCGCACGGTGGTAGGTTTCGGTGTGCGCTGAAAATGCCTTGTCAACATTCCCATGCTGGCAACTTCTGGGAAACTTCGGGCCACCTTTCCTTTTCGTTTGTCTCACCGTGGAGTTAGAGGCACCTTACACAAACGTCCCAAGACTGGATGGCGCAGTTGCACCCACAACAGCGAAAGACGATGGGCTTGCACCTGGAAGCAATGGGCGTTAAGTGCTGTTCCCTCTGCCACCCACCCACCCTATTTGTGCACTGAGATTGTCACAGGCCCCAAGGCCGGAGCAGGCGCACGCACAGCAGCAAAGGACCGCACGCACGCACCTGGTAGCAAGGCTGAGCGCCACAACCAGTCGAAGCTTGTAAGACACTTTTCGTCAGACGTTGTGCAAAAAGTAGAAGGAAATTGTGGACTATCTGTCTTAGCTCGTCAGATACACAACAACCAGTCTAGGTTTGTCTATGCTTGTCTAGTCTCCCTGTCATTGTCATCGTCACAGTCATTGTTGTCAGCGTTGTCATCCTTGTTGCTTCTGGCTTCATCGTCTTTGTCATCGTTGTCGTCTTTGCAGCCGCTGCCATTGCCGCCTCAGTCGTTATTGCCATCGTCATTGCTGTTGTTGTTGTTGTTGTTGTTGTTGTTGTTGTTGTTGTTGTTGTTGTTGTTGTTGTTGTTGTCGAGGAGGGTGAATTTGTACTTTCGTCGTCTTCGTTGTCGTCGTCATCGTCGTCGTCGTCGTCGTCGTCGTCGTCGTCGTCGTCGTCGTCGTCGTCGTCGTCGTCGTCGTTGTCGGCGTCGTCGTCGTCGTCGTCGTTGTCAAAAGTCGTCCCCAAGCGAGCGTGAATTTCTACTCCAAAGCTCAATATTGGAGCGATACCAGTATCGATGTAGATACTGGCCGCCACTAAGCCAATACTGATGTTGATATTGATATTGATATCGCTCCGATATCCATATCAATATTGGTGTCTCGATTTCGATATTGAAGATTTTGGCAATATTGAAATGGCACCACCCTTGTGGTCATTTCCTGCCTGTCTGTGCTGAACCATCGTCCGATTTCTCACATTGGAGGAGTGAGCCAGTAGTGCTGTTAAACAAGTCGCGATTCGATTAAATTGATTTTTTGTTTGAAAAACTGCCTTTTCGATTCAATTAAACAGATTGAAATATGAAGGCTCAATCACAAATTGAATGAGATTTCCCCCTCGGAACCTCAGATGAAAATCAGATTGAAAGTTGCCGATTTACTTCGATCTTGACGAATTTGTTGCAGACAATGGAGGGCAGTAGGAGGAATGAGTTTCATGGCCTTCGTGCTGTCATGCCTCGCTTGGATTTGCAACCTTTTGGCCTCTTTACTCAAAAGTATTGCAAATTGCACGCTTTCTGTCTAGGGTGGGGTATTTTCAGTATCGAAACCGGTATCGATATCGATATCGAGCTCGATATCGAGTATCGATATCGATATCGAGTATCGATATCGATATCGATATCGTGTCAATATCGATCTCGATATCGATACCGAGATTTGGGCTGCTTGCCCCCCCCCCCGACCCGAACTGTCGATATCGATGGATATCGAGTTCGGGTCGATGTTTTTTTTTTTTTTGTTTTTTTTCTCCTCTATGTCACATCGAGTCGCGTTTGACTCGATGTCGAGCCGATATCGGCTCGATATCGAAACCGAACTGTGGTGGTGTGGGCCTTCATTGCAAATGAAACCTGCTGTTCCCCATTTTTTCGATGCTGTTTGACTGCCATTTCAGTAATGTACACTTCACGATATCGATATCAATATCGATATCGAAATATCGACTCGATATTTCGATATTTCGATATTTCGATATTTCGATATTTCGATATCGATATCGATATCGATACCGACCCCCCGGGGGTCGATATCGATATATAAAAAATCGATATTGATATCGATATTCTCGATATCGATATCGATATCGATATCGCGATACCCCCACCCTATTTCTGTCATTCGATTTTGATTAAAAAATCAAATCTAACCAGGAATCAGGTAGAATCAAATTGTATGTTCGTGCCACGAGGCCAAATTGAAATAAAATTGGATCAAGGTCACGAGTTTCGATCCTAACGATTTTCGATCCCAACGATCTACGATCCGGCCGATTCCCGATTTGTTCGAGTTTTCGATTTGAAATTGAAAATGGGTTTAACTGGTCTATGAGCCAGAGTTCCTGTGCGTCAGCGCAGGAACTCTGGCTCAGTGGAGTAGGGGTGTTAAACCGGTTCAAACCGGAACTGATCCGATTCGAACCGGCAGAACTGGAATGAACCTGAACCGGTTTACTGATCCGGAACTACCGGTTCATTGAAACGAAAACCCAAACCGCCAATGCCAGAACCGATTGGAATCAGAACTCCAACCGGTTTATTTCGGCTCTGCCACAAATGAAGCTGCAACTAACAGCAACACCCAAAGGCAGCACTCCAGCACCCCAAATTCCTGGTCCAAAGCACATTTACTCCCAGAATAGGGGAAAATAGGGGTCAGAAAGTTGGATCGAAACATTTGCTTCACTTAAGGTGAGTTGAATGCAACTTGGCTTGAAAGCGAGCTTTGGTTTGGTTCTCGTTTCCAGTAAGTCATCATCCTCAGGCGGAGAGTGGGTGGGGGAGGTTTGGGGGTTGAGGAGAGGGGGGAGGGAGTGGTGGGGGTAGGGGACCTACATTGCCGTGGTCTGCTGCATGGCAGGGAAAAGTTTCAGCCTGAAGAGGTGTTGGAAGGGGGGCGGGAGAGGGATGCAGGAAGGGAGGACTGCGATACTGACCGTCGCAATCTGATGTCAAACGGTTCCAGTTCAGCCGGTTTGCAATGCTTGAAACTGAAACTGAAACCTAAACCGTTTCGATTCAAAACTGAAGGCAGACAACCAAACCGGATCGGCTCTGAACTGGACGGTTTTCCTGATCCGCCAAACCGGTTTAGCAAAACCGAAACTGACCGGTTTTGAATCGAATTGGTTTCCCAAAACCGGGTCAGCGGCAAGATTCGAAACCGTACCCCTAATGTGCAGGATGGTACTACCAATATCAATATCGATAAGGATGTCAATATTGATATCAATATCAATATCGATATTGATATCAATGTCGATATCGATATCGATATCGATGTCTGCTCTGAATCAGAGGAGTATGGCGTGTTGTCGACAGCTGCCGAATGCAACGGTTGCAGAAACATCCAGGAACGCCACTGTGCTCCGTTGTTCGTCTTTAAACGTTTTGCAAAACGTCTTGAGAAAATACACTACGCTCTGTCTTTTGGTCGATTTCTTTCATGCGGTCACTGGTCACCGTGGAGCGTGCTTATCTTTTGGACATTCCGCCTATACTGCGAGGGAAGTGTGCAACCCGTCTTTGGCCTGTTTCGCATCGCTGGCCATGTTCATTTTCCTGGACGTTTTGCAAAGCGTCTACAAGATGTCCACCCTGTCTTGGTCTTTGAGCTATGTGCTGTGTGTTGTGTGCTGTGTGTTGTGTGCTGTGTGTTGTGTGCTGTGTGGTGTGTGGTGTGTGGTGTGTGTTGTGTGCTATGTGGTGTGTGGTGTGTGGTGTGTGTTGTGTGCTGTGTGGTGTGTGGTGTGTGGTGTGTGTTGTGTGCTGTGTGTTGTGTGCTGTGTGGTGTGTGGTGTGTGGTGTGTGGTGTGTGGTGTGTGGTGGTGTGTGCTGTGTGGTGTGTGGTGTGTGGTGTGTGGTGTGTGGTG